>CAKNWT010321198.1:0-13765 GCA_932066315.1 Andricus coriarius
ACGAGAAATTACTGGATGTAAAACAACAGGAGGAGAATGCGGCGTACATGGAGGAGGTAGATAAAGAAATGAAGGAAGGAAGAGAATGGGAGGTGATTAATAGAGACAGGAGTAGATGGAAAGAAAACAATGAAGAGATAAGTATGGATGAATGGACGGTATATTGTAAGAAATTGCTAGGAGGGATGGATAGCAAGGTCAGGAGGAGGGTAGACAGATTAAGGAGAAGGCATGGCAGGTCGGAATGAGGTGACCAGGGAGGAGGTGAATCAAGTTATTGAGAAGTTAAAAAGCAACAAGGCGACAGGAGATGATGGGATGAAGAATGAAGCGTTGAAATTTGGCGGAAGAAGGGTTGGTGGAGAGATTTGGGAAATATGTAATAAAGTATGCAGAGGGGAAGGATGGCCAAAGGAGTGGATGACAGGTTTGGTAGTTCCTTTATTAACGAAAGCAGGGAGTAGAAGAGTGGAAGATTATAGAGGAGTCACTCTCATGCCAGAAACGTGTAAAATATACGCGGAGGTGCTCAGGAAGAGATTAGAAGAAAAGGTAGAAGAGAACGAAAGTATTCCGCACAATCAAATAGGATTTAGAAAGGAGATGGGGACAATGGATAATATTTTCGTTCTGAATTATCTTGCCAACAAGAACCTGGGATAGAAAAAAGGAAGACTGGTCGCTCTTTTCGTAGATTTTAAGGCTGCTTTCGACTCGGTGAATAGGAAAGTTTTGTGGAAGGCAATGGAAGAAAGGGGGGGGGGGGGGGGGATGGACGAAGAGCTGATTGATAGGATAAAAGAGGTCTTTACGGAGGCGCAGACAAGGGTGGAAATCGGGGAACAGAAATGAGAGGAGTTCTGGACAGGGAGGGGTCTCAGGCAAGGGTGCCCGCTACGCCAGTTGTTGTTTATAATATTATTAGCAAACCTAGAAGAGAAAATCGAAAAGAAAGGAAAAGGGGGTAAAGTACTAGGAAATAAGAGAATATACTCGTTGGCGTACGCGGACGATGTGATGCTTCTGGCAGAGAATCAGAGTAGAATGAACTTGCTAATGAATGGATTCGAAGAGTATGTGAGAGAGAGAAAGACCTGACAATGAATGTGACGAAGACAAAGATAGCTTGTTTCCGGAAGCGAAAGAATGAAGTAAAGTATGGATGGAAAATAAATAGGGAAATGGTGGAAATGATAGAGGAACTTTGTAATTTAGGATTCTGGTTCGAAGCGGGAGGTGGGAATGATCTGCAGGTGAAAAAAGGATGGAAAGTGCGAGGAAGGTGTGGGGTCAAGTATGGGGGATTGGAAAAAGAAGATTCAAAGAGAACTGGTAGATGAGAGTATGGCTGTTTGATTCACTGGTATGGTCAGTGATGTGTTATGGAGGGGAGATATGGGTGTGGAAGGAGTATAAAAAGGTATAAGGCAAATTAGTGTTGTCAACGGCCATACCACGCTGGAAGCACCAGTTCCCGTTAGATCACTGAAGTTAAGCAGTGTTGGGCGCGGTTAGTACTTGGATGGGTGACCGTCTGATACTACTGCGTTGCTGTTGGCGGTCGTGGGTGTGGTGAGCCCATTTACTACAAATCCACCTTAAAAAGCACTACCCGAATCGGGTAGTGTCACGCTTACCCCTAGAGGCTCGCCGAAAGGGAAATAGCTTAATGATATACAAGTGTTGCGTGACTTGGCAAAACTTGAAGAGAAATAGTAATAGGAAATGGAAGCTCTGGAAGGTCTAGCGCACTTGGAAGATAATATGTAAGAGCTAGTAAATAATAGGAAAGGGGAAGCGAATAAAGGTTAAGTCAGGTCAAGTCAAGCATAAGGCATAGTGGTTAAGTGAAATTGTAAAAGATGTTAAGGGAACGGAGCTCTCAAACCCGTGAAAGGGAGAGTAATAAAATACAATACAATACAATTAATACCAAATTTGTAGATCCTTTTTGGGTGAACAAATTTTGTCTGTTTTTTTTTTCGTATCTTGCAGTTTGACCGCAAATGAAATTTTTTATTTTTAATAAAATTTTCACGATTAAAACAATTTTGCTTCGTAACATCTTTTTTCATATCGTATACTTTTGGTGGAAAATGGAATTTAGAAAAAAAATATTTTCGATGAATAAAATCAGAACTGTTGGTCAAAAATTAGTGAAAATGAGTAAAAAGTCATTCCGCACTCAAAACTGGTCAAGCGAAATTTGTTATGATCGGGCCAGATCATGAGAAATGTTTCCAAATCTTAGGAAATCGCGCTAACTCAGGGAGTATCACGTTAAAACTTCTCAAGTCTTCTCAGCTCTTCTAAACTCAGCGTCGGTCACTGCAAAGTCAGCGTGGTCATTTGAACTCTTGCGAACTCTCGCTGAACTCTTTAGAACTTCTAAGTATTCAGTTACTGTTTGACTTGCTGATATTTTTATTTTACGCGTAATAAAGGAGATTTTAATTGATAATAAGCTAATTATCATATTTGGTGAGACAGGGAATTGTATTTATTTAAAATAAATATTTGCATATATTTTTTATACAATGAATTATCTTTTTATTTGAGATACAAAGATGTTTTAAAAATTGTAACGAAATTATTGTAATTTTTAGTTGCTAAAACAAAAATAAGAATGCATTTCATGTTTTACTTGATTTTGCGCTGTTGAATTTGTTTCAAATCCGAGAATCTGGTTTTTGGTTAGAAAGGCTTGTTAAAACAACCCTCATATTTCATTCGTTTATATTTTTACCTGAAAGCGAGCCTGAAAATAAGTGCGATTCCCGATTCGCACCCGCTGTCTTAAGTAGTATACCCCCACCATTGCGTCTAGCACATACCCGAGATATTTAAACTTCAAAGACGGGTAAAATTAATTTAAATAAAAAAATTATTACAAGAAATCTTGGATAAAAATGAAAGGTTGGAAATTCAACTGTTGTGTTAAAAAATATTTTTTTTAGGTTGAAAATGCAAGTATCTTCATAGAAAATTTACTTTTTATTTAAATCTCATATTTTGTTATTGAAAAGTCAAGCTAAAGATTTATTTCGATAAAAATGCAATAATCTCATCCAATATTGCTGGTGTTAATGTCTCGATGTAACAAGGGTGGATGATTTTAGTAATATGGTTCATCAGCTTTCTGGTTCTATTTCCTTTTTTATATTGAGTAAGTCGACCCAATTTGCACCTTCCTTTGCTGACATCCATATCCAATCTGATCTTCCATGGTGGATCTCGCTTCCTTCCTGGAGCAAAGACTGCATTTGTAGGCCTAGTTCTGCGGCCCAACGTTCTACCGGTTGCCACAGTTGCACAGTATACAAGAGTTTGCACCTCTAGCGCAATTTGTGTTGCATTCAAATGCATAGGTAAAACCTTGCTGTTCAGGTGTTCTATTAGTGCACGCAGATCATTTGTGATGTTCATCTTGGGCAGAGAATGTCTTTGTGTAGGTTCTACATGTCTGAACTCTCGAAAAGCATGACCAAAATTCCTTTGAAGGTGCTGTAGATTATCTGGGATTTCGCTGTTCAGATTATCGTTATTAATGTCCGGATGTGATTGTAGTGGATCCGGTACTTAATGTTCATCATCCCTAGCACCCATGCCTTCAGCTTCAATCAGGTTTTCATTTTCCACATCTTCCAGGGGAAGTTTATCAATAGGAAGCTGCTGTTTCACTTCCTTTTCAATGGCAGCTATTTCAACAGCCGAAAGCAATCCGTTTACAGATATTGAGCGTTTTTGATCTGCTAGATTCTGCTCTTTTATTCTTATGGCTAGTTCTGGGTACTTAAGCAAGAAGATTCAATGATGTTCTCTTCTTACACTTTGCCCGCTTTTCTTTGCCAAAAAATAAAAACGTATTACATCTCTGTTCATATGGTATGTCCACTTTAATCGCCTCCTTGGTTGTTAAACCTCTGCTTCTGGCTCTGATTGTATTGGGTCATCTACCTCTGGAGGATGTGGTGGTGCTGGATCATCACCAGGTTGAGGAAGAATATCAATTGCCGCTGCATGTTCGTGTTGCGCGGCTTCCTCTAACTCATGTTCATTGCCGTCGTTTTTCCACGCCAAATCAACCTGTTGTTTAATCTCCATTGCTGAATCTTCTGAGATATGTAGATTAGTCCTGATGTCCTGCACCTTAGCGATAAGATCTCTTAGTGCGACTTTCTCTATTTGAGGATACTTTGCAGCAAATTTCGTTCTAAAATTGTATCTTTTTTCGCGTGGGGTTTCAAACTTCGCGCTTTCATAATAGAGACGCACCAATTCCTCATTAATTTGGTATCCCACTTGATGCTCTCCCACGGTATTTCTGTTGAGGTGGTTGGCTGCAAATAGCTAACGCTAGCCAAAACATCCTCAGCAGGCACAGTTAATGTTCCACTGCTTACCGTTTGTCGCAGATGTTCTAGCTGGTCAGCTGTTAGTTTCGGTTAAGTGGACAAGCAATGTCAATGATGTAGACTCTTCCACCTTTTTTTCTCGCATGACGATGTCCGGCCGATTGGCTCTGATGTAATGATCCGTCTGGATAGTAACATCCCAATATAAGATATAATCTTCGTTTTCTAAAATGGACATTGGGATGTATCTATAGAAAGGCATCCATTCTGTTAAGAGTCCTAGGTTTAGGGCAAGCTGTTGATGTATAATTCCCGCCATATCATTATGCCTGCGCGTATATTCTCTTTGAGCCATTACGCGACAACCATCAATGATATGCTCCATGGATTCGTTGGTATCTCCACATAATCGGCACCGGTCAATCACGTCTTGATGTAGCACGTGTTTTCGATAATTTCTGGGGCTGACAACCCTGTCCTGTATCGCAATAACAAATCCTTCCGTTTCTGGATACAGGACGCCCTTTCTCAGCCAAATATTGGATGCCTCACTATCCACTTCATGTTGGTCTAACGTTTTGGGGTGCTCGCCGTGGATGGCTTTTTGTCTCCATTGCGTTTCTAATTCCTATAGTTTCTGCCCTGGTACTCAAGGCCTCCTCTGAGGACAAATTCAAGGGCGTGTAGTTAAGATCAGCTTTACAGATGGTGTTGTAAAGCGTAACATCTCGCTTGCTGTTAAAATAGTCTCGCAACTGTGTAACTTGTGATTCACACAGTTTCCTGACATCTACAATGCCCCTACCCCCTCTATGTCGTGGTAGAACTACCCTTTCAATCGCCGAATTACTGTGGTGCATTCGGTGCTTCGTCATTTCTACGCGGATGATTCTGTTTAATCGTTCAAGGTCGGTGTTCGACCATTTGATGAGCCCAAAGAAGTACGTGTGGACAGGGATGGCATAGGTGTTGATTGCCCTGATCTTGTTTGCCGAGTTAAGAGAACTCTTCAGAACCAATCTGAGTCTTGTAGTGAAGGCAGTCGTTAGGCTCTTCTTAACTATCGTATGCTGGATACCCTTAGATTCAAGAATACCCAGGTATTTATATGACTCTCCCTCTGCTATTGCCTCGATGTCATTCTCGAAATCGTTCTCCAGCTCTGCGGTCCCTAATTCTCCTCTGGTTAAATGCACTGTTCTGCATTTATCTAATCCGAACTCCATGTGGATATCATTGAAAAACTGCTTTGTGACAGCGATCACTTGCTGCAGTTTCTGGTCCGAACTGGCGAATATCTTCAGGTCATCCATATATAGAAGATGGGTCACTTCATGACCATCCTCGTTATCATGTACTCGGAACCCATGAGACATGCTATTTAGTGTTCTGCTCAATGGGTTCAACGCTAAACAGAACCACAATGCACTGAAGGAGTCGCCTTAGAAAATACCCGTCGTAATGCGTATTGATCTAGTTATCCTTGATTGTCCATGATCAAAATACTTGATTCTTGTTCCCCAAAGCATCATCGCACGACTTAGGAAGTCAATGATGCGTGGGCAAATTTTGTATATTTTCAAGACTTTAAGCAAATAGTCATGTGGTACGGAAGGAAACGCTTGCTTGTAGTCAATGTATGCCATGTGCAAGTTTCTTTGATGTTTACGAGCTTGCGTCATGGCAACAGCGTCTATGGTGACTAGATCTTTACTGCCTCGCGAGTTTTTACAACATCCTTTTTGTTCTACTGTAAGGATGTCATTCTCGTCGCAGTGAGAATATACCTTATCTGCTATAATAGCTGTAAGATATTTATATATTGTTGGAAGACAGACTATCGGTCGAAAATCAGATGGATTTTGAGCATCTGGTGTTTTAGGCAACATATACGTAGTACCCTGGAGCATAAAGCCTGACATCAGATCTGGTTGTTCGATGATCTTCTGAAAACAACGTGCCAACGCAGGATGCACACTAGTCAGGTACTTGTACCAGAAGTTGTGCAACATGTCCGGACCTGGAGCTTTCCAGTTGCTTGTTCTTTTCAAAACCGTTGAAACATCTGAAGCTGTGATGTTAGTCAGTTCCATTTCAGGGTTATTGCTAGCTCTTGACTTCTCTAGTTGGAACCACGCAGAATTTAAATTGCTTCTGTTCGTTTTCCCCCAAACACCCGACCAATAGTTAGTCATTTCTTCCAATTGAGGCACGTTGGTGTCTTGCTGGTTGTTCTGTTTTACACTCAGCTCACGGTAGAACCTTCTTTTATCTGCCTAAAAGGTTCGATTTTGTTGCCTTCTTGCACTACTTTTCTTGTACCGACGCATTCTAGCAGTAAGAACATCAAGTCTCTGCCGTTGGGCGTCTATAATCTCATCCAATATTGCTGGTGTTAAAGTCTCGATGTAATTATATACTATGATACTATTATATTTATATTTATTTATTATATTAAATTTATATTTATACTATTATACTATTATATTATACTATTATATATACTATTATATATTATTATTTTATTAATAATAATATGATGTAGTACTATATTTTATTATTATATATTAAAATGTAATATAATGTTATATAATTATATTATTGATTATTAATAACTGTAAATCTCGTATGGTGTAGTTTTAGTACTGTATCATTACATACTCATTAGAGAAGGTATTAGATTTGTGTAAAATTTGACCCCCTCCGTTTTTGTCAAATGTCCACGCTTTGAGACATTCTGAACCCAGAAAACCGGTTTTCGCGAATTCGTCTGTCTGAATGTGTGTATGCATGTATGTCGATTTTTATTTTGTAAGCACGACAACTTTCGAAAGAATTGACAGATTGGATTGGGCTTTGGTATACTCTTCAAGTGTCCTAAAATGAAGGTCAAGTTCGTTAGACAGCCATTTTGGATAAAAATTCAAAAAGTGAGCGCTTTTTCAACATTTTTACGACCACCTTTTTTAAATTCATAAATTCTATGTGCGAATTTTCGTAGTGATCAAAAAGGCAAACAATCTATCCCAATGAATTTTTTTGATACAACAAAAATTACTGGAGTTATAGCATTTACAAATTTCCCAAAAACAAACGAAAATGAACATTTTAAGCCAAACAACGCACGATATGAAAAAAATCAAGAGAAGAAAAATGTTTCTTTTTGAACATCCTACAGGGAGCGACCGAAGCAAGAGCTACCACTGCTTTTGGCATGAGCGGTTAGTATTAAAATAAAAATTTGTTTCATAGCACGAGCCACAGTTGTCAACGCACTAACCGCTCACGAATTCACACCGTTCTTGAGATTGGCAATAATCTCTCGTGTTAATTTTCAATAGAGCGTTTTGTCAAATAACTCAGACCTTTAGTGACGATCGCGCTTGTCGCTACACTCATTCGCCGCATTACCAAATGCTGAAAGTAATAAGGGACAACTTATCATGATCAAATGTACTTTGCAGGCTTGATCATTCAAAAAATTATAAAGAAAGCAGAACTTTCAAAGTAGAATTTTCATCAGAATTTAATTAATGAAATAGGAATAATTTGAAGAAAATGTTTTTGAACAAAACTTTCAAATTTTCAACTAGGAAGGTTAATTTCTACCAAAAAAGACGAATTTTCATCTATAAAAGATAAATGGTCACCCAAATAATGAATAATTGAATTTCCAGGTAAAATAGTATATTGTGCTACAAGTTGAAAAAGCGAGAGATTTAAAACGAGCGTGAAGTTAGCCACCCGAGCGGAGCGAGGGTGGCTATCACACGAGTTTTAAATCGTCGCTTTTTCAATATGTGGGACACGATACTTTTTCTATAATTTGTGTAAAAAGTGCTAGTTTTTGTTCACCTGTATTTTGTGTAAAAAGAGGGCGATTTTTAGTCGATTGACGCAACACGAACAATGGCAATTATCAAAACCATTGCAATAATATGGCCGTAACAATAAGCTGGTAAGAATGTTTGGTTAGAATGCCAATAACCAAATTTCCGGTTTTTCGCGATAAAACCAAGCACAGTATTTTCGGAGAAACTGACGGTGTTTTTTTCCTTTTGCCAAGCAATTTCGTCCATATCCATTGAAACGATTAGACCATTGACAATCAACAACTTTTTGGAAATTTTGTGGGTTAGGAACGAGAGTCGGAAAATATAATGAAGTTGCCTGCGCACGACCTCACCCGAGGCAGCACGAACACACACGGAGTAACAAGAAGTAGTTTGCACTTCATTTACTTTTTTCACTGTGCCTCACTTTTGTCACTGTATCCATTTACTTTTCTCACTGCCACCGTCCACTTTTTTCACTGTTGCCCGGAAAGGTCGTCACTGCGCATGCGCCACGTCTTCGACCAAAAATCGGTCACTTTTTACACCAAAAACCGGTGGAAAAACTGGCACTTTTTCGCAAATTATAGAAAAAAATTAATGTTTAACCAAAGGGACAATTTTCAACTAATATTATGGAACATTTAACTGTAATAGTAGAGCACGGTGTCTACTAAATCTTGCGCCAGAAATTCCATGACAAATCGCGTATTTTTCCCGCTTATAAATATAAGAAAAGGTCCCCCTTATGATAGAAGCATACATAAAAATGCATAGTGGGTTACCACATGCGTAATTTGCTCGATTGCAATATTAAAATTTTTTGTAAAAATATATTTTCTAATTTGCTAATTATTTTCAAGAATTTAAATTTTAAGTAAGTAAAAAGTGGAGCCAGTAGCTCAAAGGGACAATAAAAAGTTATAAATCATACGGAAACGAAATGCACTTCCCGCATAAAAAAATCAAGGACAATTCCCGGATTTTCGACGACCCCATGTTTTAAGTACGTTACTCCAGGGAGGTGTGCCAAACAAGGTTAAGCAACAGATATTGAGGAAAAGTACAACCCTTCAAATGATTCTATCAATTTAAATCGAATCAATTGAAAAAAAGCGATTAATGTAGAAAACGAAAATAGTCAATCACTCGCTAACCGATCTTAGCCACACGTTTATTGATAAAACGGATTCAACTGCACGAATAAACAAAGCCGACGTGCATGCAGGTTAGTTCTTCTCGATCAGCTAATGCCGCTCATAGTGCAGTTGAAAAAAAATGAAAGTTGTTGCTGCGAATGAGCCGAGAGACCAGCGCGGTTGCCACTAAACTTTAGAGATATTTGACACTACGCGCTATTAAAAACTAACACGAGAGATTGTTGCCAATCCCCAGAACTGACCGGGCCAATCGCAACACTTACCAAGCTCGCGCTGCTGTTGCCGTTAACACGAGCAGCTCGTGTGAATTCGCGAGCGGTTAGTGCGTTGACAACTGTGGCTAGTGCTATGAAAATTTTTTTAATTTTAACACTAGCCGCTCGTGCCAGAGTTTCTCCGTGTACAATATTGTTATAAGACTTTTTTAAATTTTCTTGAAAAATCGAAAATTTAAATTTTTATCGCACAAAAAAATAATAAAAAATAAAAAATTCCATTTTGTGGTCAAACTATACAAGATACGAAAAAAGATGAAAAACACAAATTGTTCACTCAAAAAAGATTTTAAATTTGTTATTAATCACTTTTTGATGGGACGCGTAGTTTCTGTTTCAGTTGTAAAAAACTGATTTAAGAATAAAATAAATTAAATTTTTGGACAAACGACACAAACCACGAAAAAAATTAATAAACAAAAGTTGTTCAATCAGAAAAGAGCTACCAATTTTTTATTAATCATTTTTTGATAAGATGCGAACTTTTTGTTTCAATTGTGAACCAAAAAAGATTTACGAATTTGTTATAAACTTTTCTTATAAAAATACATTTTAAATACAAAAATTAATTTTTTGGAAAAACAATGCACGCTACAATAACATTTTATCTAACAAATTTTTCCGCCTAAATTACATTTAAAAATTTTGTTAAAACCACTTTACGCAAGGATGCATATTTTTGGTTCAAATCGTAAAAAATAACATTGAACATAAACAAATTAAATTCATGGAAAAACGACCCAAATTGCAATAGGATGACGGACAACTGCGCACGAGACCAACTGTGCACGTCGGTGGCCACTGGTGCACGTTGTTGACCACAGGCACAACTGTACACCGGGACATGTGTGCACGTCTCAAATTTGACGTGCACAGATGGTACCCTAGCAACGGTTAACGTGCACAGATGGGAGACTCCCAGCTGTGCCCGTCGAAATTTAGACGTGCACAGATGGTACCCTAGCAACAGTTCACGTGCACAGATGGGAGTCTCCCAACTATGCACGTGCACAGATGGTACCCTACCAACGGTTCACGTGCACAAATAGGAGACTCCCAACTGTGCACGTGCACAGATGGTACACTCCCAACTGTTCACGTCTTAATTTGCGTGGGGTACAACTGTGCACCGAACACAAGTGCACGTCGAGGATCGGTGGTACAGCTGTGCACGCTGTGGGCCACTGGCACAACTGTGCACGTGCACAGATTGGACACTCCTAACTGTGCACGTGCACAGATGGGAGACTCCCAACTGTGCACGTGTCAATTAATACGATCATTTTTCACTCAGAAGGCCTCGTGCACAGATGAGAGACTCCCAACTTTACACGTACACAGATGGGACACTCCCAACTGTACACGTTCACAGATGGGACCCTTCCAACTCTACACGTGCACAGATGGAAGACTCCCAAATGGGCACGTCTTAATTGATACGGTCATATTATTGACTTACAAGTCTACGTTCACAGATGAGAAACTCCCAACATTGCACGTCTTAATTAATGAAATCAGATTTTTCACTTAGAATTTTCACTTAGAGTCTCCCATCTGTGCACGTGGACTTCTGAGTGCAAAAATGATCGTATTAATTGTAAGTGAACAGTTCGGAGTCTCCCATCTGTGCACGTGCACAGTTGGGAGTATCCCATCTTTGCACGTGTACAGTTGGGAGTCTCCCATCCATGCACGAGGACTTATGAGTGCAAAAATGATCGTATCAATTACACGTGCACAGTTCGGAGTCTCCCATCTGTGCACGTGCATAGTTGGGAGTATCCCATCTGTGCACGCGAAAAAAGTGTTTTGACAACCTAATCGTATCAATCGAGACGTGCACAGTTGGGAGTCTCCCATCTATGAACGTGAACTCTTGCTAGGGTACCATCTGTGCA
Organism: Andricus coriarius; assembly: GCA_932066315.1. Taxonomy (NCBI): domain Eukaryota; kingdom Metazoa; phylum Arthropoda; class Insecta; order Hymenoptera; family Cynipidae; genus Andricus; species Andricus coriarius. Next base: position 11,522 of record CAKNWT010321198.1, read on the forward strand.
CGTCTACATTTCAACGTGCACAGTTGGGTGTTTCCCATCTGTGCACGTGCAAGGTTAGGAGTATCCCATCTGTGCACGTGCACAGTTAGGGGTGTCCCATCTGTGCACGTGCACAGTTGTGCCAGTGATCAACATCGTGCATAGTTGTATCACCGGCCCTCGACGTGCAAAGTTGGGCAAGTGCACATTTGCTCCGTGGACAGTTGTGCCCCTCGATAATTATGACGTACACAGTTGGGCGTCTCCCATATGTGCACGTGCACAGTTGGGAGTATCCCATCTGTGCACGTCGAAATATAGACGTGCACAGATGGCCGGTGTAGAGTTGCGCCTGTGACCAGCAACGTGCACAGTTGTACCAGTGGCCACCGACGTGCACATATGGGCTCGTGCACAGATGGGCTCGGGCATAGTTACTCCGTGCAGTTGTACCCTTCCCGTGCCACATTCTTTCAGATTATCTCGTTTCGGACTTTGTCCATCAGTGTTTTCCCGCATATTATGCGCAGAGATTTCATACCAATCGCGTTAATTTTACTTTTGTCCTTTTCTTGACATGTTCATGTCTCGCTACCGTATAGTACCGTCGGCACAAATATAGAATTATGTATAATTATTTTTCCGTCCGTAGTGAATAGGCTACCCAGATATACGTACTTGTCAATTTGCTCTAATCTCTCATCAATTAGGAAAATGTTGCACACTGTTTTCTCACTTTTTCCTTAGAACAAAATGAACTTTGTTTCATTTACGTTGATTTTGAGACCCATGTTCTTCATGCTTGTATGTAATATTCATTTTATATCAAAGTATTGAACATAATGTAGAAAAGTTCAGATTTCGGACAGAATCGAGTGCGAAGCACGAGATGCGTGATAAGAATGTGTTCGTTAAAGCCGAAGGAGCTTTAACAAAAGAGAATTCACAATCACCAAATTACAGTTGTCGATGCTTTGACCTTTAATTTTAAAAGTTCTGTGCATAAATGTGGGGGAAATACAAAGACCGAGCGCGTAGCGCGAGGTACAAAGGGGTTATGGAGCGCGAAGCGCGAGATAAATATATTATAGAGCCTATCATATCGATTTTACCTTATCGTATACACCTGTAGGATACCTCTGTGACTTTGACAGCAGCGCCATCTGACACACGAACTATTGGGTATCTCGAAGTTATTTGGGCAATGTTTATGACAAAAGCAATGGATATATGACCAAAAAGTTCTGAACGTTCAAATGAACGATGAAAAAAATAATTTTTTTTACCAATTTTTTTTGCTGTAATTGTTTTTGGCGATTTAAAAATGCATTTCATGCAAAAATATAGCCAAATTTTTTATTTGGGGGGTGCTTAACCACCCCTAAAGAGATTTCCGTAGATGCAACAGTAAAGTCGACTACAAAGTTAATGAAGTTAATATATATTCAACAAAGTTATAAGTCTAACAGTTAGGAATCAACACCAGACGTAATTGGGCGGTGTTGAGAAACCACGCTCCAACCCCTAAAACCTACCCCTATTGATAAGCGTTTTTCGAATTAGTAAAATCGACAAAAACTGCCAGAAGTGAATACAATCTTAAGTGTTTAACATCGTGAAAAATTGTCCTATTTGCTCCCCCGAATAATTCTGGTGGCAAAACATCTCGATCGATTTTCGAAAACCACCCCTAATTAATAAGTACCAAAAACTGAAGAATATGTCCAATTCAGTACGAACTTAATACATTTATGCTTATTTTATAGCCTAGAAAATTCATAAAAATTATCCCCTGAGTAATAGCAGTGGCCAAATATCTCGCTCGGATCCTAAAAACACACCCACCATGCAACCCGATTTTTTCAAACTCTGAAAATCGACCAAAACAGCCAGAACTTAATACAATCTTAAGTATCTAACATCGTGAAAAATTGTCCTTTTTGCTCCCCCGAATAATTCTGGTGGCAAAACATCTCGCTCGAACATCGAAAACCCACCCCTAATTAATATGTACCCAAAACTGAAGAAAATGTCCAATTCAGTACGAACTTAATACATTTATGTTCATTTTATAGCCTACAAAATTCATAAAAATTATCCTCCGAGTAATGGCAGTGGCCAAACATCTTGCTCGAATTCTAAAAACCCACCCCCCATGCAACCCGATTTTGTCAATCTTGGATAATCGACAAAAACAGCCAGAACTTAATACAATCTCAAGTATCTAACATCGTGAAAAATTGTCCTTTTTGCTCCCCCGAATAA
>CAKNWT010321199.1:0-11304 GCA_932066315.1 Andricus coriarius
TTTCGTCGAATGTTTTTCTTAGCGCCTTTCTTTTGTGTGTGACTAAAGTATCCCTCTTCAGATTCCAGCAGTAATCTGATATCATGTGAACATCCCAAAATCCTTGATAACGCCTTTCCATTTCCTTTATATCTTGGTGGAATCTTTCACCTTGTTCTTCACTATAATTCCCCAGATTTTCTGGAAAATTCTCTGAATGGGAATCCAAAAAGTGGAGCTTAAGGCTCATTAAACATCCAATGGCTCCAAAGTTCACGATTAAGTCGCTCAGTATCTTCTTATAATTTGGATCTTTATTGTTGCCAAGAAATTTCTTACAAACATCGACGAAGCTTTGCCATGCTTTTTTTTCATCCGTCGACATCTTCTTTGGGAATTCTGGATCCTTCATCAATTCTCTTATTTGTGGGCCATCAAACACTCCTTCTTTAATTTTTGCTTCTGAAAGCTTTGGGAACTTCACAAATAGATATTGAAAAGATAGACTTTCTCTGTTCTTAAGAGCCTTCACAAGCTGTTTAATTAAGCCTAATTTTATATGTAGAGGAGGCAGTATTATATTAGCCGGATCAACCAAATTTTTTTTCATAACATTTTTCTCTCCTACAACAAAATTATTCCTCGCTGGCCACACCTTTTTTTTGTAATGGGCATTTCGAGCTCTACTATCCCATTCACATAGATAACAAGGGTACTTCGTAAAACCACTTTGTTGTCCCAATAAGATGGTTACGACTTTCAAATCCGTGCAAACTTTCCATTGGTATGTCTCGTAATTTATTTTACGAAGCAAATGCTCCATGTTCACATAATTTTCATCCAATGTTGTAGAGTGCGCTATTGGAATAGAAGCTAGTTTATTCCCGTTGTTCAATAAAACAGCTTTGAGGCTCCTCTTCGAAGAATCGATAAATAACCGCCATTCTTTAGGATCATGTTCCATTCCAAATTCGCTAAAGAGCCCGTCTATATCATTGCTGTATACCAAAGAATCATCCTGGCAGAAGTATTTTCGAAAAGGCTTATCCCTATTTCTATAGTATGTCACCTTTGTTCCTCTGGCTAGGCATCCTTTCTCCTGCAACCGGGAGGCTAACAATTCCGATTGTTCCTTGGATAACCCTAAATCTCTCACCAAGTCGTTGAGTTCACGCTGATTGAACCTTGAAGGTGTTCCGGAGTAACCCTTTATACCAGCATCGTTATAGTGATCGTCACAGTCATTGTCACAGTCATCTTCTTCGTCATCCTCTTGGTCATCTTCGAAATCTTCGCCCTCGTCACTGCAGGATTCTGAAACGTTTCTATCACTATTATCAACTAGCATTGCCTCAACATCCATGGGTAAATCAGGGTTATCATTAACTAATACTGGCATCGTGACGGACGAAGTTGTTATGTAAACCAGAAGCTTGCTGTTTTTGGAATTCAAACCTAATTTATCGTTGGAACAAAAGTAGCAATCACGATCGTGATTTTGAGGTTCACGCCAGATCATAGGTGAAGAGAAACTCATTCTTAGTGTCTCACTTTTCCAACGTCTCAAACGCGCGTCACAAGTTCGGCAAATGACTTTCGGGACCCAGGAATTGTTTGCAAGATCATGAGCGATACTAAAGCACTCCGTGTACGCTTTTTGAATCTTTTCTGAGAAATTTATTAGGTTCCTACTGACATTGTATTTCCCACACATAACACAAAAGCGGTTCATACTTTTTGAGCATTTATCCATGGTAATATCAACTAAATAAGAATTTTCATATATAATATTCCATGGAGGTCCCGAAAAAATGCAGGGGGATTGAACTCGAATCAATTCCAATTGCGATAGTATGAAAACGAAATTTCTGACGAAATAGGAATTTGGAAGAAAAAAAGTGGCCCTGAAAGGGGCCGATAGCTCCGAGAGTAGAGAGATATAATTTTCTTAAAAGAAATTACTCAATTTTATTCTTCTCAAAAAGGATCCAGCACACTTGACATTAAAATTAGACCCCGGTCAAGTTGGCTGATATCACAATATAATGTAGTTCAAAGCCTCCAGATCAAAAAATCCTAATGGGTACAAGTCCAATGAATCAAAAGTTTTTGAGATAGGTAGGGTTGAACGCGATTCTATCGCTCTATGCGATTCTAAAACAGAAAACGATCACGCACATTGTCATTTGTTTCTGAATTTCATGCTGTTCTAAAACATTAGACGCTCAGCCACACTGTCATTTGTTTCTGAATTGTATGCAGTTATGAAACATAAGACGATCACGCACATTGTCATTTGTTTCTGAATTTCATGCTGTTCTAAAACATAAGACGCTTAGTCACAATGTCATTTTTTTCTGAATTGTATGCAGTTATTAAACATAAGATGCTCACGCATATTGTCACATTTTATTGAAAAATCTGCATCTCATCTTCAAGTTTCAAGTGGGACATTAGATTCGCTTCTGGTCATATTTTTAGCGTTCAACCCCACGTATCTCGAAAACTTTTGATTTTTTAGACTGGTACCCATTAGGATTTTTTGATCAGGAGGCTTTGAGCTATGTTATGTTGCAATTTCAGCCAATTTGACCGAGGCCGGATTTTAATGTAAAGTGTGCGGGGTACTCTGAGTTTAGCAAATTAAATCCAAAAGATGTGTCGCTAGTGAACGCCAGCAAGTAAGTGAGAATAACGACTTGTAACCGTTGAAGACGCAACTTAGAAGTGGAACGAGCGAGTATCTGGTTCATCAGATTTTGAAATGACCTTAAACTGACCTTCAGGGATCAAACGAACAACGGATTCGGATTCAGCAACCCTAAAAAGGTTGTTGAAGTTTATTGCACGGCTTTTCCTGTATTTGACCTTGAAATGACCTTGAACCTGACGTTATGGAGGTAATTAGACCTCGGATTCATATTCAGCGACCTTAAAAACATATGTAAAAGGTTTTTGAAGTTCATTGCACGGCTTTTCCTGTATTTGACCTTGAAATGACATTGAACCTGACGTGATGGAGGTAAATAGACCTCGGATTCATATTCAGCGCGTCAAAATACATAAGGATAAAGTGGTCTTGTCAAATAGTCATCACCTTTTTTTTTTTTGTAAACCAGTGTTATTTTTTAATTTATCAAATCAGGAGCAGAGCGTACTCTTTAAATCTGGACCACGGACACAAATGAATCTTACGTGATGTTTGTGGGATCTGACGTAGCATCTGATAACTAACATATAATGTATTTTTAGCCTCACAGAAATTTCCATTTCACGAATAAATATTATTTTTAATTATTACTCAGGTTTTTGTTATAAAGAAATGTGACAAAATCTAGACGACCTGTTTGGCAATCGTTTTTCCAAGTGTAGAATTTTTGTTTAAAAGAAAAAGTAATATTATTTGGTAATTTGGTCCGTATGACCGAATACAATTTTTCTTAAACCAAGCAACTTCAAATCATTTAAACTCAGTTTGAAGGTTTAAAATGATTTAGTGTCTCGTAATTTTAACCATTTCTTTTAAGCATTTATTGTTATTGAAAATATTTTTCGAAAATCGTGGTGACACGCAATTACTTTTGAACTGAAAGGCTCTAATATGTGTCATTATTGATATATTAAAGTTATCGTATCACGTGTTCCAAAAATCCCAATGTACTATTTTTATGTAGAATTTTCCCTCACCAACTTTTCAGCTTCCAATCTAAGTCCTGTTTATCAAAATCATAATTTTATAATCTTGCATTCAACTTATCGACAAATATAGGAAATTTTACCTACGAAATTGTAAAATACATAAGCTCACTATACTCTTTAAATCTGTACCAGGAATACGAATATGACGTAATCACTTTATTTCATTTCTTATCAGATGTAACGTCAGATTTTAAATATACGCCTTTGCAACGATTATCTTTTAAATTTAATGAAATTATTGTTATGTGTTATTCGCTTGGTATTAAAAAGCAAGGCAGAATTTGTCCAAATTATTTAATTTTAATTCAGAAAAAATGTTTTATATTAGAAAAGGGGTTTGGAATTTTCGGATCTGACGTTGCATCTAATAGAAATAAACGCAAGCGACGAATCTCTTATTTTTAGCTTCACGGAAATAACTATAAGGCGAAAATTTCTCAATATACAAGCTTCCGAAAAACTTTAAAATTCTTTGAATGTTGTACATTTAGTTTCTGCATAGATATTTGCCTTCAAATTGAACCATGCATTTTCAAACGGCCAGTGCAATTGTACCAAAATCCGTGTAGCAATGACGACTAAATAGTCGTTTAGTTTTGAGATCGATGCTTAATTGTTAATTTGACATAATTTTAGTCAATATAACGAGGAAATCAGTATAAAGAATGGATTCAAACATCGAAAATGTAGCAGAGGCTAGGCTTTTTTCGTAAAAAAATATAACGAAATCGAGTCCACGTTTTAATTGACCTTTTTTCCTGTGTATAGGTTTTGTTTATCAAAAATTCATTTACTCATTTGGTTTTAGAAACGAAACAAAAATAAAAACTTGTTTTAAAAACAAAACCTATGCAAATCCTTGAAGCTCACCTTGAAGAGTTAAAATGCTTCAATGTATGGTAGTTGTAAGATATTATTTAATTATTCATTTGTATTGAAGATATTTTCGAAAAATCTTTGTAACACGTGTTCCCGAAATCTAAATGACCTATTTGTTGGTTATTAAAAATTCTTGGCGCTCCAGAGAATACTTTCAATAATATATGACCTTTGTGATATATTATTGTTGAAATGTATTGCAAATACATTCCCGATAACGTATACCACACATTTAATGGCCAAATGGTCGCGATCATTGATGTAACTAAGAAATAACAAAAAATTTGATTTTTGTGTATTTAACGTTATCTCTGCCGTGGCTTTACTTTAGTATGGTCTGAATTATCCTTATTTTAATTTCGTAAATAAGTAAACTCATAAATGAAACAGAAAAATTAAATTAAAAATTAAATTAGCCGAACGCACATTTTATTATGTAACAATTATATAATTCACAAAAAAAGAGATTGATAAAATACTAATATTTCAACAAAATATGCTTCTTCCCTCATATTTATATAACCAGTAATGGAATAATTTGAAAGGACGAATGAGATAGCGACTAGCATATATAATACTGAAATATTTCGTACAATATTAATTAGTTAGACAACGTTAATGAGTTTCTCCGGAGATCAGTTCTTTCTCCCTAGAAAAAATGAGGGTCATTGGTACTATGGTCATCACTTTAGCAAGTTTCATTACTTCAATTGGTGAATATAATATTATTATATAAACATTTTCAAACAAAATTTCATTGTAGCTCTATTTCAGAGTATATTTATTTTCTCTTAAACAATTAAAAATCCAATGATTGGTGCCTTCAACCTCAATTTTATTAGTAGTTTGAGAATGGTTGCATTGCTAGTATTAAAATAAATTATTTAAAACAAATAATATGTCGGATCATTTACGGTGTGATAATGAGGAGAGTGTGATGAGGAGAAAATTTGGAATAAAAGAAAAATTAGTTATTGCCTTTTTTGTTATAAGAGTATTATATCTCTAAATATTTGTAGAAAAATGTTGGATGCCATCAGTTGAATCCAACATTATCTCTGCTGAGGCTTCAGATTTTCATTATTTTTTACTATAAAATGTGACAGAGTAATTAAAAATGAGACTAAGGGTGAGTCTGATATATTTTTTCTTTTTTGCTTTCATTGTCAAAGTCTGTGAACAGTAAAGTTTGAGATTAATTCAAGAAGCAGATGCACCTTTTTTTAAATGAAGTTGTAAATGTATAATCGCAGTTGGCAAAAAACATTTTAAAAATACGTTTACGCAGATACCTAACTTTTAAATCAGTTTGGGAGTAAAGAAATTTGATATGGGTAATTTTTTAAACATTACTGAATATCAGATTCAATTGTTTGTATAATTTTTATTTGATTGTTAATTTGTACACGATTGACAGCCATTTTTGTCCTATATTAAATAATTACAATATTTATTTACTGTGAAAACTTTCTGCCAATGTTTCAGTTTGCAGCAGCAGAGAGATGCAGATCACGCCCGAGTCTGAAGTTCCTATGCCATTTCGTAGGTCAGTCTCCATAGAGCATGGTTTTTTCTACAAAGACCAAGATGGTGACGTAATGCCTCTCTATGGTTACCATACTTTCTATGAAAAGGATGATGTCATCGTTGGATGGGGCAACCCTGGCGGACCTATTCAGCCAATATGTGATATCCATGGTCATGCGTTTGTATTGGACGCTACAACTCGCAGGCCAATTAGTGATGCAGAATTTGGCAACTATGGTATAACAGGATGGTCAGTACGACCACCAAATTCTCAGCCTGTTCAATTACCATCAGCAGAACCTCGGCCCCGGTCACAGTCACCAAAAGCAAATGGTCGACTTTAACGGTCCAGAACTCCCACCAGGAGCTTCTGAGAACATTATACAATTTCGTTTGTGATTAGAAGTAGAATGTAAATGTCAGAAGCAATTAAAATTAAATCAAAAAGTAAATCTATTATGTTTTCAAAGATAATATTAATGACAAATGGTCAATTGGTCATCAAAATCTATTTTTTCGATTCACTCTGACCACAATACTCAGAAAGTGCTGTCAGGTTTCATAAGTCAAGGATCTCATTTTATTTGTTTGTAACATTTGATTTGATATTTAATTTAACAATCACAAATTAGTTATATTGCGAAAATCATCTGAAATTCGTAAACGTTTAAGGAAATCGAGGCTGTCGTATTGCAAGAATAGGCCGAGTAAAAGAAAAGTTTCACTGGGGTCCTGGTGGGATTCCGAATAACGTCCCACTGAAGTATCAACTTTTTCTAAACTTGCTTACAAGAAAAAAACCAGGGATAAAAGTACTAGAATCATTCCATTTTTTCAAATTTGCTTACAATTACTTATAAGACTTTTGGCCCAAAAATTATTTCTAAAATAGGACTACAGTACCAAATATGTTCAAAATATGTGAGTTAGGATGTGTCGAAAACCAAAAACCATGAAAATGAAAGATGACTGTTCGAATTGAGCTTACATTTTGAAAACCCGATTTTAATGGATAAATATCACTATATCCCACATAGCATACTTCCCGAAAAACCTTGCCCTTTCCTGATCTGACTTAGGTTAAAACATAGGTTCATGTTTACCTAAGTTTTTTATTTAAAATAATTAAATTTCTATGTGTAAATCTAACGAAGAATGCAGTATCTTAAACAAAAATTACTTAAAATTTCCACTAAAAGATTTTTTGTAAGAATGTTGAGATGTTTGAAATATTTCCTGCTTGATTGTAAACATTTTAGTTTTTGAATGTAACTCAGTGATTCTTGTCCCTCTTTTTGCGCTAATAGCCATTCTCAGGCACTTATTGTGTATCCTTTGGAGATTTTGTACATTACTTTTATACGTGTTTCCCCATATAGGTGACGCGTATAGCATTATTGGCCTGATAATCATTTTATAGACTGTTTTTATTTTGTGTGTTCATTTTACTTTTACTGCATAATAGAGAGTAGAGAGAGTATCACAGCAGCAGCCTTATTACGCGCTTTTTTAATATGATGGTATAACAAAGTTTTGAATCTAGTATTACACCTAAGTATTTGGCATGTTTCCCCGGCTTTATAGTTTCATTATACATTTTTAACTCTGAAATTTTTTTATCACCATCATTATGAGAAAATCTCACAAGCTCAGTCTTGTCCGTGTTTATCTTAAGCTTCCATCTAATAAAATATTTTTCTACATCGCGTATATACGTTTGCAATTTGATTATCGCAATTCTTTTACGTCGAGACGCTGTATAAATTGCTGTATCATCAGCAAATAAGGCTATTTTTACATCGCTAGACATTGGTATATCATTTATATAATAAAAAAATAACACTGGTCCAAGGACGGAACCTTCCGGAACGCCTGCTTTGATAAGTTTTTCAGTCGATAATTTACAATTAACTGCTACTACAAAGGTTCTATCACAGAGGTAATTTGCTATGATTTTAATAATGTATTGCGGTATATTATAGTTTTTTAATTTTGCTATGAGTCCCGTATGCCATACAGTATCAAAAGCTTTCTCCATGTCTAGGAAGAGAGCAGCTGTACTGTGCTTGATATTAAAATTTGTACTAACCTAATGAGTGAGTCGAGCTAGCTGTTGTACAGTCCAGTATCCTGATCTAAATCCGAACTGTTCTGGAATTAATTGATTATTGATTTGCTCATGAATATGAAGTCTATTTAATATCACAGTTTCAAATATTTTGCTAATGGTAGGTAGCAGACTGATAGGCCTATAGCTTTGGGCAGAGGTTTTATCCTTTCCAGGTTTATATATGTTAAGTATTTTTGCCTTTTTCCATTCTACAGGAAAGTAGCCCTGATTTCAACATGCATTGAATATATGAGTTATTTGTACTATCGCTTTTTTAGGTAGATACTTTAGTATAATGTTTTGTATTCCATCTATTCTAGGGGCTTACTTTGCTTTTGTTTTGCATATAGCTTTTTTAATTTCTTTGGGGATAGCTAATTTAATTTCATCTTGGTTCGTTTCAGAGTGAGTAATTTCATTATATTGTGAATTTATTAGACCATTATTTTCAGGTTCTCACATATTCCCAGTTAGTTTGTGGACATTTTCAAAATTATCAGCAATTTCTTCTGCCTTGTCATTATCAGAAAATAAGACTTGATCTTGACCTTTAAGAGGCGGTATGTGTCTTTTATTTAGCCCTTTTAAAGATTTAGCCATTTTCCACAGGGAATTATCCTTAGTGGTAAGATGTGTGTTTAATTTATTGGGTTATATTTTCTGTGAGCTTATTTTTATGTTCAAAGTTTTCTTGGATAGGGATAGTCTTTGATTGTATTAATAATTATATTAATCAAATCATTTACGCTTGTATCTATCGAATCAATGCTATCAAGTGTCGAGTTTATTATTATTTGACTGTTAATGAGTTCTTTGAACTTTTTACAGTCAGCTTTTCTATAGTTTAAAAATTTAAGAGAACACGGCAATTCTATGTTAATTTGATCATCACTAAGCAAGATTAAGACCGGTTTATGATCAGAGCAAAGTTCATCGAGAACATCAATTGATTGCATATTTACAATTTTTTTGTTGATAGCTAGGTCTACAATGCTGGGTCGAATTTTTGGATTATAAGGATATAGAGTAAAACTATCTGGAAATTCTAGGGCAGCGGGATTTCGATTTATGTAATTACATATTATGTTTCCATTTTTATTCTTATTGGAGCAAATAAAATTTTAGCTCTGACTTATATTATTAGCAATTCATTTCTCTTGCGAGAAGAAGTTGCAACTAGTGCGCTGTTCAGCGGCTTAGTTCGGAACTAATGCTCTCAGTTCTGTGGATCCTAGTTCCAAAAGAAACCTTTAGGTTTTTTTAGAATCGAATACGCGATTATATCAGCGATTTATCTGTCGATTTTTTCCTGATATAGTAGGTGCCCGAGAATCCCCAAAAAGCATTAATTCGATTTTTCGAATCAGAACTTTACAAGTATTGTATTGTTCAAAATTTATTTTTTTCGTCAATACCATAAAACCACAGAAGGTACGACAAAAACGAACATTAAACATTAAAAATTAGAGCTTCTGGGAAATCCACAAAAGATATGCAAGAAAATGAATATACAAAATTGTTCACAAAAAAAATCTACGAATTTGTTGGAATTTATTTTTTGATAGGAGCCGTAGTTTTTGTTTTAACCGTACCAAATAACATTACAAAGAAAAAAATTAAGTTTTTGAAAAATAGACACAAGATTCAATACATTTTTAATTGACAAAATCGTTTGTCTAAGTTACATCTACAATTAGATTTGAATCATTTTTTAATAGGATGCGCACTTTTTTAAATTATAAAAGAATACCATGAAAATACATCTGTTCCAATATTAATGCGTATCATGAATTGTAATAATATACTTTTATTGAAATGATACATTTTCAGAATAGCTAAAAATTAAGATTATTGCAAAGTCAGAAACAAATCTTAAAATAATCATGAAAATAGTATTTGTTCTTATTTTGCAATATCTGAATAAGCAGTCTTGGACTGAGGTACACTGAAGTTTCTCTCGAAATATGATATTTTTACTGCTGTTCTTTCCAGAATTAAACAGGAATAATGATATTGAATTTCTCGAAAAAAATTAAACACTTTAGATAAAGTGAAAATAACAATGATTAGAATTTAAACACCTGAATTCGGTTAGTCTATGGTATCTTAGAACGGTTTGTCGCGAAGTTTATTTGTCGCATTGAAATGTACTGACGCATTTATATACAATTTAACTAATAAAAACAGGTCATATTGAAGCTTTAATTATAATTGTGATTTAGGGCAGAATAAGCCGGGTTTATAGTCTATAGCTGCTACTGTAAAATTTGTTGTATAAAGAAATTCTAGCTTCAGAGCACCTGCAGTTGGGTTTGTTTTTAAATTTTATTTCCTGAGTTGTTGTTTCATCATACTCAAGACGGAATTTTCATTTATATTGATATTGACAAGTTGCATAAAGTTTTAATTATTATTCACATGATTTACTAAAAAATATAAGGAAAAATTTGATTAAACTGACCATTAATTGTAAATATTTATAAACTCCTTCCCCTAATTTTTTGAACATTTTACAGAGCATAAATAGGTACGAATAATCATATTGCTCAATCTTGAAAACAATGACATTTTGCCATGATACTGGTTTACATACTCAGAATACTTTAGATAATTTTTATGTGTACCAATAAAAACGTAAAGTAATCCTCTATTACCAAAAACTAATAAATAGTTGAGGCATTTTAGCTCGGGCCAATAATATATCACTGATAATGATCACTATTCTCATCTTGCGTTTTGGGAAAATTGTAATCGATTGCGAAAGCACGAGGCACATTATGAGAATTCGTTTGTTAAAGCCGAAGGAGCTTTAACAAAAGAGAATTTTAAATTTAAAGTACAAAGTCCGAGTGCGTAGCGCGAGGTGAATACATTATTCAACGCGAAGCGCGAGATCCAATAGACGCTCGTGACAATGGTGAAAAAAAAATTGTACATAAAATATAAATAACTAAAATTTTAATTAATGAGGATGTGGTATTCTGGCCTTACATTTTGCACATTGTGCAAAAACAAATGATTTCATGAGCAACCGATTTGACCGATTTTCATAAATTATAAATTTATGAAATCTTATAGAAGATTTATAGATTTTTTATAGATTTTTATAT
>CAKNWT010321201.1:0-11560 GCA_932066315.1 Andricus coriarius
TTCAGACAAAAACCAGCATATGCAAGCTCTTTTGGGTTGAAGTCAGTCGAGGCACACCGTGTATCGGAAGAATTCAAAGAATTAAGAAGGATTTAGAGAATTCAGAAGAATTCACAGGGTACAAAAGAATCCACAAACTTCAATAGCATTCACAGAATTTAAAAAAATTATCGAATTTCAAAAGAATTTAGAGAATGCAAAAGAATTCATAGAATTTAAAAGATTTCAGAGAGTTTGAAATTCAGAGAATACAAAAGACTTGAAGAAATTCAAAAGAATTCAAAGAAGCACAGGTGAATTCTAAGAATTCGTTTGAATTCTATAGAATTAAAAATACTCGAAGGAAGTTAAAATAGATCAACATGTATTCCAAATGAAAAGATATTTTTTAAGAACCTCGTCTCTCAGTTGCCGTGTGAAGTTGCATCATTGATATTCACAACCTCCTGCAAATTTAAAATTACTCTTTTGCGCACACACCCTCATTAGTGACACCTGGACTGTCTTCCATCTAACGCATGCTTACGATTGGTTAATCTTTAATTGTTAATTACTCACTAATTATTAACTTTACAACAAATTTTTCCCGTGGAGAAATTTCCCAATTTGATCCCGATTTCCGACGGGGCCCCGATCTGGTTAGCCCAATGTGGTCCTGATCATGGCTACTGCTGTGGACCTGGTCGGGGCCACATTGGGCTATCCTCTGTAAATCAGAGTTTACTTATAAACTAGAATTAATTTAATTTCAAATTATTCCCTGTCTTAATTAGTGAATATTCAACTCCTTTTTAACTCAGTGACTGATCTAAAGTTAATTTAGTTAAATTTAACTTCTCGTATGCAAAGAATATAAAAAACGACAAAAAACTGAAAATAGCTTCGTTTAATTTGAACAAAATGTCTAAAAATGTATGTTTAGGGACACATTCAATTAGTTAATAAATATAATATAATAATATAATAATATAATAATAAATATAACTGCTGCACATCGGCTCAGTCTTCAGCAATGCAAAATATTGGGGTGGACTTTTTTCAAAATATTTATGTAAAGTAACTATGTAAAACTAACGATAATTGTTCTCAAATATTTGAATAATAAAATTTAATATTCCTAATTAATTATTTACTTTTTTATTATATAAATAAAATTTTAGTAATATTTTCATAAATAAAAATTAGAAGGGGCCTGGTCGGGGCCAGATCGGGCCTTCCTTATGGATACTCCAGTCTGGCCCTGATCGAATTAGGCGTTTCATTTCGAGTCTGGCTCTGACTGGGGTGCCCGATCGGGAACAAGTTCTGCCAGGGCCACTCCGAAATTTCTGCACGGGTTATTACGATTTTCAACTCTATTTTTTAAGAGGAATTCAAGAATATAAAAATGTACCTTGATTACTGGGACACCGTGTAGATTTTTTTCAAGAAACACGAATCTGAAACTTTTAAATCGATATCTCGCATGACCTTCGAGATATCGAATTTTTATCTTAAAATTACTAACTTTCTTATTTTAATTTACATAATTTATTTTTCATAATAATTTCCAGCGTGTTTTATATCCCTTCACATAATATTGAGTAAATCTCGAGATCTAATTGATATATCGATTGAAAACTGTTTGATTTGTTTTTCTCGTAAAAAATCCCCTATCAAAATAAACATTAAGAAATTATGCAAATTAAAAAAGTAAAAAATCGATATCTCGAATACTATTTGTTATATCGATTTTGAAGATTCAGATTCGTGTTTCTCGAAAAAAAATCCTACAGGAATCCGCATTGAAAGTTCGGCACCACGTATATCGTAATTTTTCCCATAATTTATTATATTGAACATAGGAGTTTCGCAAAAGCAACATTTTATTAAATTTAACGAATATTCATTTAAGAAAATAACCGAATGATTTGGTGTATTCAATTAAATTTTCAATTGTTTTTCTCAAAGCGTTGGACGGATAAACTACTTTGATTATCCCCAGTTTTTTCTGATTTTATGATCAATTAATTTCAAAAGATTTGGTTAAAAGGTTGAAAATATATAGATGGGTAGAAAGATATAAATTTAGAAAAAAAACCTTGAGGATGAAATTAAAATACAAGGAGAACTTTCATTTGTAAAAATTCTTCCTGAAATGGTCCCTTATCAAAAATATTTTTGCACCATAAATGATTAATCATTTTTCAAGTCTCACTTAATTCGAAATTTTATCGTTCATCAAGTGAACGCCAAAAAATCTAATGAATGGATTGAATGGAGTAACTATTGAACGTACTGAAGAATTAATAATTAACGTCGGTGGCTTTTTCTGAGAGAACAGCAATATACGAAATCGCCTTTCCTGTTCAGTCAGGGGAATGTTACATGAAGGTAAGCTGGCTCTCGGATTCTGTTATCCTAATGGCTCTCAGGAAGTTCTCCCTTTACGACAATCGCTGGTACAAGTGCCTCCTTCCGGAAAGTCAAAATCAGAAGAAAAAGACAAAGAATAGAATAGAAAGAAGCAACATCAAAAATACTTTTGTCTCTGAATCTCTTTTATCTTTACTTAAAACTAACAAGCTGGATACTTCGATTGCAGAGGAGTTAAGAGGCAGTTGCATATTCAATATTTATATTCTGTTGGCTACTATTTTTATTATTATTTTCAAACAAGAATCTAAATCAATAAATTTACTGGTCTTTTCTCAATATTCTGACACAACCTTTGTAGGAATCGTTTTATCAGTGTCCTAATAACGGCCAGGCCCTGATCGGGCGCTGGTTGGGCGCTGATTGGGTGCTGGATGATCAATTAAATTATATCGTTATTTTAAGGGAGCTTGGATTATACAGTGCGCTTCGTCAAATGTGAAATTACTTTTGCTTGAACCCAAGAAACATTTTATCATTTTTCTTTTTCGGAAAAAAGTATTTTTCGTGATTTAAAATTTTTGAAATATTCGGATTTGTTGAATTTTTTCGCAATTTTGAAGCGCTTTAAACAACACGAACTTTTTTTGTTTAAAAAAAATACTAGGATGTTTCTTTGGTTCAAGGTGAAATAATTTCAAGTTCGATATATTCAACTTTTTTCAAAATGTGTGCCTTTAGCTGAACCCAAAAAACACGTTTTTGCACATTTTCGAAAAATTCTAAATTAGGCAAACATTTTTTATTTATTATTATTGTTTACTAGTGGTCACAATATATGTAGAAAATTATCTATAACTTCAGAACCATTTGTATCATTTTTGTTTTCAACTAAAAGAATTAGATCAAACGTGTAGAAAATACATAAAATAATAAAGAATATTTCTTATATTAAATTTGTTTCATTCTAGCATAAAATCATATGAATTTGCATATTGTATTTGCACAGGCAAAATAAACTATGAAGTTATGACATACAGTTTACAATAGATACACTGGAACCTGGGTTTAAGTACGGTATCGGGCATGGCTTGCCGCGGCCTTGATCATAAATCCAGGGAATCTGGACGCAAAAACGCGTTTTGGGTACTGCCTATTCTGTCGCTACGCTTCTGTTGGTCACGCATGACTGAGCGCCGCCTGTCTTTCAATCCCGCGGTCATAAGCCCAGGTTTCAGTGTAAAACCTTCAAAAAAATTTGTTTTAAATTATAAGGCATGAGAAAATTGTACAAAACTTTTGTGTAAAGTAATTTCATAAAATGATATTCATAATTTTTACCTTCTCTGCAGGTATTTCAAATTTCTGAAAGATTTTTTGTTTAAACTTAAAACTTGCGTATCTTATAGAAGTGCTATGATGCTATTTTCTTACTATTTCATGAAATTTGTTATAACACACTTTTATTGAATTTCTTATATTAGAATTGATACAGAATTTGTTTTTCCAAATTCCATACCTTCACCAAATGTTTTCCATTGCAATTATAAAAAAGATACCCCAGGCTAACAGTCCCATTCCAGAAGAATGAGAGACTTTCAGAGGAAGAGAAAAATAGCATCAAAGAAGGTGATCGCATAAAATAAAACTGATTTGACTTGAAATATTTGCAAAGATAGTTAAAGAAAATCTTTGAAAATTTATCCCGACTTAATTAGTTCCATTAAATTTAATCAAGCTGTGTCTAGTCGTCCCGAAAAATTTGTAGCGCTGGAAAAGGGGATCGACTAGTCGCCTCGAAAAATTAGGATGACCAGTCAAACTTATGAAAAAAATATCACTACTAGTCCAGAATTCCTGGGTGACAAGACACTTCAAATTAATAAAGTTGCTTCAAACAGGATAACTTTTATTTCGAAGTGTTTCTAAATTCTAGAAATTTCGGTATGCCTCAAAGTTTGAATTATTTATAAATAAATTAAGCTTCTAAATTCATGGTCGTCCATATCCTGATTATTTTTAAATTGAAGGATTCTATGTCCAAAATATTTCTGTCCAACATGTTCAAGTTATCAACCTACATTATTTTCAAATGACACAAGTTTAAAGTTTATACTTAAAGGTTTTCAAATTGGAATACTATCTAGATTCCAGTTATTTTTTTGTGAAATCAAGTCCTTGACATGTCGAAGAATACTCATTTTCTGTTCCATTGCTTGATTTCAAATTCACTTTTTACAGTCTCATATATTTTCTATTTGAATTTTCATTAATAAGAACTACTTCCAAAACAGAAAACTTTGAAAATTGACATTTTTTCTATTGATAAAAGATGAATTATTTTATTAAGAATTGTTTATTCTTGAAGTTATTCATATTAAAATATTGTTCAATTTGGTACTTATTTATTTCAAAATTGTTACATTTGAGATTTTTTTAATTTGAACCAAAACTTTTATTTGGTGCTATTTACACCAAAATGTCGGTAGAAATGTCAAATCAGACAAATATTTGTCTTGAATTAAAAAAAAAAACGGTGTTTTAATATAATTGTTTTCAATCCATCAAAAATAACTTGAGAACTAAGAAAATAATTTTAAATTACAGAAAAATTTTAATTGGACCACAAAACCATTAAATTGAACCAATGGCATTTCTATGGATCACAGAAACTTTTGTCTTACTGAGAGACAATGGATATTTTTCTTTGATTCAAACAAATTTTCTTGAAATGAAAGAATCTTTTTTCTGAGTGCTCGTTGGTGCGACTGTTTCTTTCTCTGGGTGAAAAAATGCTCTTCAATTTTTCAGATTTTGAAAAAATTGTTTAGAGGTTGCGAGCATTAAAATGTAAAAAGTAAAATTTGTTGTATTTTTTTATTTTTTTTTTAAATATACATATTAGTTATGGAAAAATAGTTTATCAATGAAAATTGTAGCTATTAATGGTTGGACGATAATCCTGAACTTTAAGTTAACTAAATTTTCTCCCGCTATATTTTTTACAAATAGTCTAATCGAATCGTCACTAATAGGTCACCGAGATACCTTATGTTCAAACGGTAAAAAAAGTCCTCTGATTACAAATATCTTAATTATTCTTTGGAAATCCTGGTCAGTTTTTCTTTAAATAATTTTTCATGACAATTTTATTATTTATTGATAAGAAAATTTTATAAAATTATTCTCACCATCTATGTTTTTAAGCTTTGTTGCTCTCTGAAACAAAATTGACAAAATTTAACTAATTGCTAGTGAAATTTCAATGATTCGATTAGCGGAAAGTGAGCCACTAAAGATTAGTAAAAAATCACTAATTCGAGTATTTAAGATATTTCTTAATTCAGCATTGGAAAACTAATTGATTGGTA
This sequence comes from Andricus coriarius, assembly GCA_932066315.1. Lineage (NCBI taxonomy): Eukaryota > Metazoa > Arthropoda > Insecta > Hymenoptera > Cynipidae > Andricus > Andricus coriarius. The sequence continues at coordinate 5,727 of CAKNWT010321201.1, forward strand.
AAAAAATTATTTAGGACTGTATATAATAATTTGAAATAAGTTATAAAAATGAAAAGCGTGGAAGTAGAAAAGTTTATTTAAACGACGCGATGGTGTAGCAATTTATTGTTAGCATGACCTAATGTTTTTTCATTTAAAAATATTGCTTCCTGATTTTTAGAAAATAAGAATTTTTTAAAATCTTACAATTATAATGGATGAATGGGCTATAAATTAATTATGCATATTCAGGTTCCTCATGCGTTACTTTTAAACCGAGTTCTGTTTTCGATTTTCAAACAAGTTTTCGGTTGTAAATTTTTTTAATTTTATAAATTTAAAAAATGTAAAACGTAAAAAATATATCAGTTTAATGAAATAAGTCGATGGTGTAACATTCTTAACTCTATTAAAACAGTAAGAAGGTCATATTGTGAAATTTTTCACGTGATGTAGCTTGTCTACAATCTAAAAAAATTTCCTTTTATTATTTGAACAACCTTAAGCAACATAAGAGTTTTTCACAATCTTAAAATGATAATGGATGAATGGGCTTCAAATTAATTATACACATTCAGGGTCTTCATGCACTCTTTTTCAACTGAGTTCTGTTTCCGATTTTTAAAATTTTTTTCGATTTTACATTTTTTTAGTTTCCCACAGAAAAATGCACTTATTCAAGAAAGTGGGGATTTATAAAAAATATATTGTTTAAAAGGCTGTGAATAAATAATGGCTTGCCATAGGAGAAAATGTCACAAAAGTAAAGAGTTTGATCTTGTATCAAAGATTGATACAAAAATTTATTTTAAAAATTTAATTCTAGTCCGCGAGGGTTTTTATTTATAACGATTATTATAAACAATGAAGCAAGAGAGTTTATGCAGCACAAAAAATGTTATTCATGATAGATATGTTTTACAACAGTTTCAAGAAAACTTTTGACACTGGTTGACCTGGATGATTTTTTATTAATAAATGAAAAGTCTAAATGATTTTCTCTTAGAAATAGCAATTTTTTAACAACAATTCACTAAAAGAAGTTTCCATTTGATCGGAAGATTTCGTTTCGCTTTCAAGAGATCTGACCTCGATATAGGAAATGTAAAAGTTTTACATTTTTCTCAAAAATAGTTTCTGAGGCAAAAAGTTTTATTCTTGCTCAGAGATGCTAAAAATAATTTTGTAATTTTTTTGTTGATAAGTAATAAAATTGTCGAAGAAATTGTTTAAACGAAAACTGACCAGGATTTTGACAAAGGCGACAAATTAATCATAATAATTGCTGTTTTATATATTTAAACTTTTAATAATTCTGCATATTATACAAAATTGGAAACCGTAATATCAATAAGACTCAATGTGGCAGCATAAATAAAATATTTGCCAAGTTGCAAATGAAAAAAAAACATGATTTCGTATAACATAAATTATTCTTGTTTCTATATAAATATATGCTGTTTAAAAAAATTGTATTCTTTTATTTATTTTTCTGTTGCCAAGGCTTTAAATTTGTTACCTCATATCTATTATATATTTTTTCCCTTATTGTATGCGGAAGGTCCCAGAATTTTCACAATCCTTAAACAAATGTTTAAGGATACAATCATCCTCTCATTATAATTTATTTTTTGATTGATTTTTATTTATTGTTTCAATTAATTTTATAGTAATTTTCTCTCTGCGGATTCTTTATCTAATATGTCTGTTAAAAGCACTAAATTAATTATTTTAAAAACATTTTTTTTAATTATACAAAGACTCTATCCATGGTATTTCAGGTAAATAACCAAAAGCACTTTCACGATTCTATTCATTCATGCGTCCTTTAAATTTATAATTTCTTAATTTTAGTAATAGTCCAGGTGTCTGGTAGTTTGTTTCCCGAAAAAATCCCACATCTAATGTTTTTAATGAGAAAGTTTCATTAAGGGGATCCTTTTAACATACCAAAAATGCTAGAACAGATCAATTACCAAGCTTTTTTTTTTAGCAGTTCCAAAAGTTTGTTTTGCGTAGACAGATAATTCCCATTGTATTTTAGAGCAAAGTGTCCAACGGAAAAAAAGAGGACAAAATTATGAGAAAAAGTGGGTAAAAGAATAATCCGCTATCTTCTATGGGTTTCGTGTTATGATATATTAAAAAATACTCACTTTTTTGGATTTATAGCGAAAATCACTAAATTTAAAAAAACTCTGTGTACCTTCGCACCTAATTACTGCACAAAAAAGTTTTTTACATGTGAGTGAAAGTGGACTCAATTTTCCGCCATTGAAAAAAAAGAACAATGTTCTACCTATAATAGGTCATAAGTTATGACCCCTCAAATATCTTCTGATGAATACTTTTTCTGAATTTAAATCCATACTAACCAGCAAGACACTTGTAATTCGCAGTAATTTCTGTAAATTGTCAGGAAGTAATTGATTAATTGAAAGTAATTACATCTAAAATTATACATTATCATATTAAAAATATCACATTTTTAATCAATGATAATTACCTTTTTGCCACAGAAGTACTCAAAAAGAACTCAACAATGGTTATGACAAGATTTTTTTATAACAAATTATAACTAAAAATATTTTGTATAGATAAAAAAACGTATTGCACATTTTCAATCAAATACAATTACTCTTTTGCCACAAAATACTAAAAAATGACCAAAAGGTAATCATAAGTGGTGATAGCAAGCTTTTGTTATAAACAGTTATTTATTATTGAAAAAAGACATATTTTTCATGATTTATGAATTATATATACTTATTTGGGATGAAAATGTCGAAATATGACCGTAGTTCTACTTTACGGTACACTCAGGTGCCTCTATGCATGAAGAGTGCACTTTCCAAGGTCATATCTCGTGACCTTTTACGGCTAGGACACTTTTTTTGCAACTACGCTGAATTTACTCCACATTCATTTGTTCTGTATAAACTTTGGCGTAGAATCCACAGGAAACGAGATGTTTTACAAAAACAAAACTTTTTCTTTTTTAGTCAAAAATGCAAAAAAAAATTAAATCTTTGAAACCTTGCAATTCCCAAAATATAGGTCTAAAAGACTTTTTTATATGTACGTACAATTTTATAGACTCTATTTCATCCTCTGGCATCATCAATGGAAACTAAACCTAACTCGATTTATTTTGAAAAAATTGATCTCCAGTTTTTTGCCCGTAAAAACAGGCAAAAATGGCCAACTTTGAGGGGTCATAACTTATGTCCTATTATAGGTCGGATATTGTACTTTTTTTAATCATAATTAATATCATAACTCAAAACCTATGAAAGATAGCGGATTATTCTTGTGACAAAATTTTCTCATAATTGTATCCTCTTTCTTTTTTCCGTTGGACATTTTGCTCTAAAATGCAATGGGAATTATCCGTCTATGCAAAAGTAACTTTTGGAACTGTTAAAAAAAACCCGGTTTGGCAATTGATCTGTTCTAGCATTTTTCATTTGACAAAAGGGACCCCTTGAAGAAACTTTCTCATTAAAAATATTTGATGTGGGATTTTTTCTGGAATTTCACTCATTATTTCGACGTAATGCCTGGACTCTAAGTAAAAATATTGTCTAATGAAAAATGAACTATTTCACTGACTTGAGACTCAAAAATATTTTTTCTCCAAAAAACCAAACCCTTTTCATCATTAAAAAAAGACTTAAACCGACTTCGGATTCTACTCACGAGGCATTATTTTTTAAGTGACCTCACCTCAAAAACAAAAGTTCTCAGATTCAACGAAAATATCGGCAGAATGTAGTCCTATTGGATGGCAATTTATGAGGACAAATTTTTGGTATTCAACAAAATATTAATTGTGAAGGAGGGGGTGATATTTTTGAAATTTTTTTGGGTACCGCCGAATTGAGCTAGTTGTAACTCTTTTAATATCACTAGAAAACAAACACGCGCGGTACGTGCTTAATTTTGTTGTTGTCTTGCGCGATTCTTCAGTTAAAATATAAAATAATTCTTAATGGAAATTTCTGTATTTTATATTTTGTATTATCTAAAATAATAGAAAAGCAAGGAAAATATTTTTCGTTATTTATGAAAATTGATGATTAAACTGCAGAATTAATATATATAATATTTTTATTCAATATGATATAGACAATCAAACCGTTGCATTTGAACCTACAATCTTCTTTTTTTAAACTCACTCATTTACAGTAAAACACGCAAGCATCGCCTAAAGTTGTTCAAAAAAATTGTATCTTCTTTGAAATGTAATGATTATTTACTAAAAGCACCGATTTCCGGTATAAAACACCAAGGAAACCAAAAATTGGTCAGAATTTGCGAATTTAATGACTGATAGATTCAATCTAAAGAATAATGATAATCTCAAAAATCGTATGATTTTTAATTGAAAATATCAATTTTCGATCAGTAGCAATAACATAACATAAAGTTGTTGCAAATCGAAATCTCTGCTGTGAAATTTAATGATTTTTGTTTTAAATAACCGACTGCGGTGAAAAATGTTAACATAATCTTAAATTGTTGCAAAACAGTAAATCTTCTTTAAAATCTGTACCGATATTTCCAATGAAAACATCAACGTAATCCTAAATTCTTAAAGTATTTTAAATCTGTTTTGAACTATACTAATTCTTGTTTTAAAATGCCAATTTTCGATGTAAAACGCTAACGTAAGCTAAAATTGTTCAAAAGTTATTCACTTTCTTTTATATCTAATGATTTAAAACAAAAATATCAATTTCTGCCAAAAAAACACCAACACGATTTGAGATTGTTCAAGCTGGCAAATTTTATTATTATAAACAAAAATCATTATGTATAAATATAATTATTTTTTGCTTAAAAATACAAATACACGAACATAACCTAAATTAATTAAGAAATTATAAATATTCTTTGATATTTAATTACTTAATTACTTATTAATTACTTAATTACTTTAATTTTATCAAAAATACCAATAACTTTCGACGAAAAACACTAATATAATCGAAAATTGTTAAAACATTTTAAATCTTGTTTAAATGATTACTTTTGTTTTAAAATGCCAATTTTTGAAGTAAAATTGCAAGATAACCTTAAATTATTGGAATATTATGGATTTTCTTTGAACTCTAATGATTTTTCAATAAAAATGTCAATTTTCGACTGGAGAGATTGAAGAAATAGTAATTAGGGCTACCATACGTGATTCTTTAGAAGCTAACATATCCCAAAATTGTTGAAATTTGTAAATAGCCTTTAAATTTTGTTAATAATAATACTAATTGCCGACTAAAAACACTAACGTAATGCAAAACTGTTAAAAGATTCTAAATCTCGTTCAAATTATAATTACTTTTGTTTTAAAATATAAATTGTTGGTGTAAAACGCTAACGTGATCTAAAGTTTAAGAAAAATTATAAACCTTTAAAATCTAATGATTTTATTTACTGTAAAAAACGCTAACAAAACAAAAAAACGTTAATTCTTGAACAATTTATAATCTTTCAAATCTTAATCGTTTTCTATTAAATATACTCATTTGTGGTGTAAAACGCTAACATAACCTAAAATTGTTGCAAAAAAATTATTTTCTATGATTTTTGTAATTAAAGTAATTATTTGACTTCAAGTAACGAAAAGCCCATGAGGTTTTCAACAACAATGATTACGAAATTTTCGAGATATAGCGTTGCACAACTTTATTTAGATTTGAATAGAAAAAATTTGTCTTTTGCAATTTCTCTAGAATTTTTACGCCTTTTTTATAGATCATAAGCACTTTTTGAAGAAATAAATGCTTATATTGAGTAAAAAGGGCGTAAAAAGTCCTATCTAAACTGTGGACCAAATTTTTTTACAAATATTACAA
>CAKNWT010321203.1:0-15932 GCA_932066315.1 Andricus coriarius
GGTTTTGAAATTTTTCTATAGACATTTAATCTTTTTGGTAGAGAATTTATTTGTTTTCTTGAAAATTTAAATACTTCTACGAAAATTAAAGTTATTTTCTTAAAAACTTATTTCTCTACATGTATTTTATTTAATTTCTTTGGTTAAAAATAGCTTTTTCTTATTAACAATTGATTTTTAAACTAAAAATTCAACTCAATTTCTTGTCGAGATTCTTTTTCATACAAATTTAATCTTTGTAGTAAAAAATTCAGTTTTTAGATGAAAACTCATCCATTTGGTTGAAAATCTATCTTTTTCTCAGGTAGAAAATCAACCTTTCTGGCTGAAGAAGCAACTATTGGGTTGAAAACTCCATTAAAAATAAAAAATATTGATGGAAAATTGATGCATTTTCTTAAAAATTATTCTTCCTGGGTCGAAAGTTTCATTTCTATATTTGAAAATTATTTTTTATATTAACAATAATTTTTTTTAAATAAAAATTTAAAAATTAATTTTTTCAACTAAAAATTTTAGTATACGCCATTTTTCAAATTTTGGTTGGAAATTTATTTTATATATTCAGAAAATTATTTTTTCTAACTGAAAATTAAAATATTCTATTCTTTGTTTAAAATTTATGTTCATGGTTGAAAATATGTTGTTTTTTTTTTTAAATAATTTTTACAACGAAAAAGGTAGCTACTTCATTTTTACGAGAGAATTGATCTTTTCAAGATGACAATTCACTTATTTTGTTAAAAACATTTTCTCTTTTATGAGAAATTCAATTATTCAGGCAGAAAATTTATATTTCTTCGTCATAAATTCAACCTTGTTTCTAAACATAAGTCTTCGGGGATCTCCCGCCTCGAAGTTCGAAGTCAGTTGTCCAGTGCAGTCCGATGTTTTTTCATCACCCGCATCTTTATACGTCAATTTTTAAATAATTCTACTTTAATTTAGTGACTTAGTAAGTATTATCTACTGAGAGAGAAGGATAGTCTATATATTTGAATATTTTCTCAAATTCTACACTGTTGAAAAAATCTGTATGAGATTTAATATACATGTGTGTGAAGCAAATATGCACTACCGCTACCGAATTGTAACATACATTGGTGTAGTGAATTTAATATACATGTGTATTAAATTTAATAAACAGGTCGTTATATCAGTTGCGTGAAATGTCAAAGTGCTCTCATTTCTTCAAATCTTGTCAACTATTGGTAGTTAAATTAATAATCTGGAGTTCGTAGACTGAATTCTTATTATAATGAAATTGCAATGCACGGGTGGAACTTTTCCCTAAATTCGCTCTAAATGGTATAAATGTAATGCAAATACAGTTGATTGTAGGTTAGCTCTGTTATTTATTTTCTTAATTGAACTTTTCGACTTGAAATCAAATTTTATTTTTGGTTAATAGGAAGACGGTATCATGTTTTATTATTTAGGATCGAAAATGACTGCTAAACTGATTTTGAATTTGTATAAAGTAGAATTATCTGATTTTTCTTGTGAGTGATTAACATGAATGTATATGAAATTTAATATACACGCTCTTAATGGCGGTTATATATGCTTGATATATTAATTTCAATACACATGGGTATATTAAATTTAATATTATTTTTAACAGTGTATAACATGAACCGAAAATTAAAAATGTTGAAGTGTCTACGGGGGACTTGGCTTTAATCTTCAGCCCTGAGAATGCTGACGTCCCTAGCGACTCTCATTTTACCTTACTGTTGTGCAATTCCTCTCCTAATGAAAGTGAAAATCTCTTTAAAAATTCTGCAATCTATACTTTCTTTTAAGTGAATAGTTAATATCACACAAAAGTAAACTTTATATCATTCATTTGATAAAAGTTTACAATCCTTTGCGTTATTTTATAATATACTGATATGAAAATAATACAACCCTTATATCAATTATTACATATCAGAATTTTCACTTTTGGAATAGAGATTTTACATAACTCTTTTGTATTATTTATAGTTCTGTGTTTTAATATATCCTAAAATAATTGTAAACTTTATCTAAATGCAGTATTGTCCTCCATTCACCTAACTGATTGAGTAAATTTCAATGAACAAATTTTCTCCGTGTAGAAATAATATAATTTCAATTCTTTCAAATTTTGAATGTGTTTGGAATATCGTATGATGACTTTTATTCAAGCATCAGATTAAATATACTAAATGATTATACCTAGACTAGTATAGTATAGTGTTATTGTAATTGAGCTATTGTCCGTTATTTGATTAAATAAATAAATAAATAAACATCAATCTTGCAGCTAGAAAAACCCATCTTTTTGGTCGAACATTTAACTTTTTTGTCCAAAATTCTTCTTTTTGGTTGATGATTCAACTAGTTTTTTAGAAACTTGTTTTTCGCTTAATTCAACTGGTTGAAAATTCTTTTTTCAGTAAATAAATTCATCTTTTATGGTAGGAAAGTCATCTTTCTCAGTTCAAAAATAAAATTATAAATACTTTAAAAAATTTATGAATAAATAAGAATTTAACAATTATTGCGATATCTTATTAAAAATTTGAATGGAGCTAGGAACTGAAGGTATTTATTTATGACTACGTTATTTATAATGTTGAATCCAAATTTCTTTTTGAAAATGGAAATGCTATCTACCATAATTTATTTTTAAATTTAGAAGGAATAAATTGGAACGGTAATCGGAGGTCATTTGGGGCTATTAGTGACAATAGACCGCACGCTCCGGAAAACCCGACGAAAGAGCGCGCCAAGAGGTAATTAGTATGCGTGAGGGGTAAGGAGTCCTCTGCAAGGGGAAGGTACTCCAGGTAGCTCGCGCTCCTTTGGGTTATACCCGTCAAACCATTGGAACGGTCTATCACTAGAAGGACGATCGACGGTACCGTACTAAGTAAAAACCACCTGCACCAGTACCAGCATCTTTCAACGAAATATAAAAGGGACTCTACCAATCAAGGAAACCAGTTTCTTCAAGGAATCTTCAAATATTTGTGAAATCCCCAAAACAGTTACTAGCCCAGTCTTGAAGTGAACCAATTTGGAATATAATTCGGTAAATTTAAATCAATGAGCTAATAGCTCATCATATAATATATTTCTTTTAAAATTTGTCATTAAGGCCATGTAACGAGTATAACAGCTGATCAAGTCAGTCCTCAGATCAATATTTTTTCACCCATATTTAAAAATAAAAGTTAAAATAACGCGGAAATATTTAGGAAAAATATTAATAAATATTAAAGGACCGTTTGTGGCAAGGCACAGAGTTGGGGGAAGAAAAAAGTTTATTTATGATAATCATAAATATCGACCGATGCATTTAGGCTTCACGGCAGATGCCAGGTGTGATCGATTTGATTTCAAAATTATCACAAGATACAGTTTTGATCATTGCAATCAAAGTAATGGAAAAAAATGGCAGATACCATAATTTCATACAAAAGTTGCGATTTGAATGAAACTCAGTTTCACTCAGTTTTCAGGTTACAGGAATTCGAATATAACCTCAAAATTAAAAAATCCAAACATGCAATATGGATTTGCATGCAGTTCTCGAAAATTATAGTTTCGTAACATTTTTCAGGTTATAAAATTCAAATCTAACCTCAAAATGTGCAAAAATGAAATCACGCAATCCAAGTTAAAAAGAAGCTATAGGAATTCACAATGTCGTATTTCTTATACCTCTCTAACATATTGCATTTCTATTTACTATCAAAATAGCGGACACCAAAATCGCAGATACCAGCATTTCCAACAAATTTTGCAATTCGAATGAAACCTAACGTGAAGCGTTAGGTACAAAAACAACCTAACTCGAAAAGTCGTGTTTTGAGATTAAATAATTTAAAGATTTCAAATTGTTATGCAACTAAGAAAATATTAATTTTAAAATTAATCATTTTATACAAATAAAGTATCAGTCTTTTGGAATGGAATCCTGTTGTTAAAATCAATTTTTTTCTCAAAGAAATTATTTAAATAATGGAAAAAAAACAAAAAGAGTTAGGTTGTTCTTCCATAGAACGGGGTTTGAGGATTTGTTTTTCACTAGTTTTACCTCTTAATCATTATTTAATGGTTTTCAATCACATATTTATTTATTTAAATAACATGGAATTGTTAAAAACTCAAAAATTATTTATAAATTACACTTTATTATAAAAAATTATCTTTCTGTGATTCTGCTCCCACTTGTCACATCTCACACGTTTTTTTGCACCCTTCGGAAGACTAGTATTACTACTTGACGTCGTTTCTGTTAATGATTCATCCATGTTAATTGATACAATAATGAACTCTACAGGCAGTAGGAATTGAAATAACAAAAATACAGATGATCCGACTACTGCGATATGCACAGCTGAGCGACAGCGGTGAGCGGGCAGGGGACACGGGACCCCGCGCGGTATATGCGTATGCGAGTGCGCGCGCACCTCGAAAATGGCGTAATTAGAGATAGAAAAGTTTGTTAAATATTATTTTTAAGTTGTATACTATCAAGTAGGATTTACAGATTTTAAAAAAGCAATTTACTGAAAAACAACCTAACCCGGGTTAGGTGGTTTTTGTACCTAACGCCTCACATGCAATATGGATTTGCATGCAATCCATGAAACTTATAGTTTTTGGCTAGGAATTCACAACTATTGCATTACCTCAGGCTTACTGTGTTTAATACTTATTCAACTCATACGCATGCATAAAGTATGGTTGATTATAATTACAGCCTACTAATGTATGCTCAAATTTAAAAAAAAAAATCAGTTCAGACAATGATTCTTTTTTATTTTTATTGTTTTTATTGTGCAGTGTATATTTTCAACTCATACGCATGCAAAAAAAAGTATGGTTGACGAGAATTACAATCTACACAAGAGCTCCAATATAAGAGCAGTTTCGGGGGTTGCCTCGCACTGGCATTGTTACTAAATCAGTGCTTCGAAACGTAAACAGTCAGGGCCGTCTGAACCGTTTCCAATTGTAATGCCTAATATACTCGACTTAGTACTCGCGCACTGCGACCCTTCTCAGACGACAGTCGCAACCGCTCTCGCTCTGCTCTCCAGAAAAACTGCACGGGCCAGCGGTTCTACGGACTTCACAATCAGTGCCTCTTATATTCGAGCTCTTGTGTACTTATATCTGCTCGAATCAAAATAAATCTCTTTAGACAATGGTTATTTCTAATGTACAAATATACTTTCAAGTCATACGCATGCAAAAAGTATGGTTGATCAGAATCGCAGTCTACTAATATCTGTAGACAATGATTTTTTGTATTGTGCAGTATATATTTTCAACTCATTCGCATGCAAAAAGTATGGTTAACTGGAATTACAGTCCATACAAGAGCTCCAATATAAGAGCAGTTTCGGGGGTTGCCTCGCATTGGCCTTTCAACAAAATCTACAAAATCAAATCTACGGCCCTTCCTAGACGACAGTCGCAACCGCTCTCGCCCTGTTCTCCAGGAAAACTGCGCGGGCCAAGAGTTTTAGGAACTACTAAATCAGTCCCTCTTATATTTGAGCTCTTGCGTACTTATATCTGATCGAAAAAAAAAATGTCTTTAGACAATGATTCTTTGTATTTTGCCATATATTTTCAACTCATACGCATGCGAGTATGGTCGAAAGCTTATTCTGGTCGCGTTGGAACAAAATTGTCCAAACGCGGTGAAAAGTGTTCTATATGACTATTTTTGTATCGTACGCTTATTTTTGATCAAGCATCCATAAAATATTTACAACAAACGTTATTTTAACATTTTTAGCTGAGAACATGACACATCCCGAATTTGAGGGGTATTAGATCGATAATACAAATATCTATGATAATACAGGTTTCCTATATTTAAAAAAAAACTGTACATAGTAGCGAAAAAGCAATATCATCGCCACCCAATGCTGTGTTGCACACAATTACGTACAATTTTTCATACTCAATAACAAATTTTTATAGTTTTAAAATATGTACCTCAAATGAGGGCCCGGATACGCACATAAAATTTTATCTGGCAAAAACGAAGTCTCCTGGAGTCTTTCAAAAAAATGTTATACATTTTAAATATGACAAGGTTCTACACTTGAAGTCGCAGAATCTATCGCGGAGGGAATAACATGTTATTTAGACGCAAATGGGCGATAAGTATTTTTGCATGTTTCAAACAAAACAAAATGTTTCGAAGAAGTTATGAGTATTTCAATTTTGTGCTTTGTTTTTCAAACAACAACAAAAAAACAATGTTTTTTACAACTTTTGACCTAATCGAGATATTTATACTTTTTCTTTTTTATTGCTAATAACGTTCATTGTCTTCTTTCGTAATCTGTCTGTTTCAAATTAACAAAAAAGCCGCAGTTTTTCTAAACAAAAAAAATAAAAGTACTTTTTCTCAAAAAACCAAACTTTAAATTTTCTAACAATTTTTTTTTAAAATTTATACTTCGATAAGGAAGATATCCTAAAAGTTTGATACTAGCAGAGGTGGGTTTTTTGAGAAAATATAATTTCAGTTTTTTCAGAAAAATCGCCGCCATTTTCTTAATTTGAAACTTTTTTCAAATTTTCCAGCAGATTACAAAAGAAGACAATTAATGCTTTTAGAATAGAAAAGAAAAGACAAATATGTATCGCCGAATTTTCTCTAAAAACCACATATTTCGTTTCCGAGAAATTCTGCGACGTGTAGAACCCTATCTGCCTTGAAATGGATTCGGTCGTTAAATTTTAATTTTCAAACGATGTATATGGATTTTACATTTTGCAGCACATATTTTTTTCATATAAAAAGTTGTACTTTTTTAAGTTTTGAAATTAAATGAAAAAATGTCCTTTTTAGAGAAATATATCTCAATCCTTTTTTAATTTAAACTAGTGCATTTAGCTCGTCAGTTTTACCCATTTTTTAATGCAATTTTGAGGGAAGACATGCTAGGCTTTCCTCAAACTGGCAGCTTAATTTAAATTTGAATGCGCTTGTTTATAAAACTGTTATATTATTTGTGTTTAACGCATTTTATATCTTCTAGCGTTTCGTTTATTGAAGGAATTTTCAGCTGGCCAAAACTTCTTCCGATAAAAATTAGGAGATATATACAATAAAGTTTTCTATGAATTTTCACATCAAAACATTGTGTAATTTAGGAGCAATAATTCTTTTAGTTTACGGTAGTGTTCAAGCACAATTGAATACAAATTCAACACACATTACTTATTAAAATGGTTTAATTTTCAGTTAAAAAGTTAAGGTTCAACCAAAGAGATGAATTTTCAACTAACATGAAGGATTATTCAATGGGAATAGTTACACTTCAAGTTGAAACAAATATTTTGGAAAAAAAATTCTAATTTAAAAAGAATAGTTAGTGTTAAGTAGAAATTATTAAAATAAAATTAAAAGGTGTAGGTTGCTTTATCTACGGAATAAAACACTTGATTTGATAACACAACAATAAGAATCTGTTTATTGGAAATGTATAGAAGGAAGACAAGTTTTCGCTACGGAGGCTAGAGTGTATCTGTTTCGTTAAGTGCGGGCAACAAGCATTCGGGGGTGATGAGACGCATCGGAGGTGTGCCAAATTTTCTATAATCGCTGTGATTGGCGGTGACAAAAAGTAGAGGTGGAAGCAGAGAGTTTCGTTAAGGCCCGGAAAAGTTCCGGGAAAAATGAGAGGCCCTCGGAAATGTTTCTAAGTCTAGATTGGCACGACGGTGTGCTGTAGAATTACAAATACTATAAACCTAATCCTGGGCACAGCTTCGTAAACACGTTCTGCCAGTAAAGGTATAAATCAAGCATTAAGTTTTAAAGGTAGAAATTTTCGAAAGTACAAATCCTTGAAATTTTAGTGCCGAATTGCCCATCAAGGAACATCTGTTTGGTTATGGTTGAAAATATGAGGCAGGCCTTAACTGTTCTTCCATAAACTTGAGAGAATACAATATTTGAAAGAAGACTCTAATTTCGGAAATATCTTAACATTATAAATGCAAAACATGAAAAATTGTTACGACGTAACAGTTAGAATTTCTTCAAATTATCTTGAAATATTTTTAAAACTGATGAACTGAACAAAAATTGAAGTAAAAGAAGATAACAATTTATTGTTCACAAAAAGACAGTTTTTTTACACGAATTTAAAAAATATAAAACGTACAACTTTTTCACGTAAAAGAAGATGCACAGTAACATTTCAAATCCACATACGTTTTTACCAGAAGAAAATTTATGGGCCCTTATATAATACCTTTTGAGTACACTTATTCGTGTAGGTTACTCCCTGCGTGTATTTCCTCAGTTTACTGATAGGGGTATGGGATGGAATCTGGTTGACTGCTGTTCTTGATTTTCTTCCCAATTCTTTCACCATAGCAGAAATGAAAGTCCAAGATGTTTCATACCTGAAAATTAACATACTTTATATCCGAGAAGAATATCTGGTAATATATTTATATTAATATGGGGTCGTACTGAAAATACGTAATGGATTATAGGCTTTCTCCAAGACGCCCCCCCTCCCCCTCTGTGACAAACCACAGGAAAGTATTTCTACCGCCCCCGCCCTCTTAGTGTACGTAATTCACGGTGCCCAGAAATAAAAAGATATGGGACTTGAAACTAATGGACATTTTTTGTAAAGATAATACATGCTTTGCAGGGTGAATACTTCATTTTTAAAATTATCTGCTTATTCCTTCACCAATTTTTTATTTTTGCTGACCATTAACGTAAATGTCCCAGTAATCGTGACGGTCCCAGTAATCGTGAATCTTGGTTATAGTTTGAATATATTGTGTAAAAAATGTGTTAAAAGTAACATTTAATGATAAAACCCACTTATTTTTAGCATTTTATAATAGCAAATAGAAATTATATTCATTGAAATTAAATAAAATGGAAGAAAATTGGCATCACGATTACTGGGACTAAGGTTACGATTACTGGGACGTTTACCTTAAGTCATTAACTGTTTTTGATATGGCTAGGAAACAATATCTTCGCCACTGTTTTATATTCAAATTTAAACTCGAACTTTGAACTCCAGTTTCAAAATAACTGATAGATAATGCTGTTGTGGAATGGCTAAGAAACAATAACTTCGCCTGTTTTATATTCAAATTAAAACTCGAAATATGAACTCCAGTTTCGGAATAACTGATATATAATGGAGTTGCCGAATGGCTAGGAAACAATATCTTCGTCACAGTTTTATATTCAAATATAAACTCGAACTTTGAACTCCAGTTTAAAAAAAAACTGATAGATAATGCTGTTGTGGAATGCCTGAGAAACAATATCTTCGCCTCTATTATATACAAATTAAAACTCGAACTTTAAACTCCAGTTTCAGAATAACTGATATATAATGGAGTTGCGGAATGGCTGGGAAACAGTATCTTCGCCACAGTTTTATATTCAAATTTGAACTTGAACTTAGAACTCCAGATTCAGAATAATTGATAGATAATGGAGTTGTGGAATGGCTAGAAAACAATATCTTTGCCATTGTTTTTAATTGTACAAATAATAACCTAGGCCTTGAACCCTTATTTCGAAAAATTAATCAATTCTGGACTCTCCGAGGCCCATCCTTAGCAACAATGGAAATTAAAACTTGTTTTAATCATAGCACTCGTTAATTAGGGTACCTTGAATTACGTTACGGATTATAGGTCCTATCAAAGCCCCACCCCCTCACCCATGTAATCAACCGGGAGGAAAATTTCCTTACTTTTCCTTGATCAATTTTTCATTTTCCCCTACCACTCATATTCAAATACAACCATTTTAATATTGCAATATTTTTAACGTAGGATCTTTCATAAAAAGTATAAAAAAATATTTCAGATAAAAATTTAAAATTTTCGTATTTATTTTTGTGCCCTAAAAAACTACTTTTTTACCATAAAAGATGATTTTTTAACAAAATACTCTGATTGACAACAAAAGAATTAGCTTTTTAAACTTTTCTGACTTTTGAACAAAATGGTTATACCAGAAAATTTCAATTTTATCCAAGAAGGATGTAATTTGTAGCAAAATAGATAAATTTTCAAATGAAAAAGGCAAATTTTCAATAATATAGTACAATTTAAAACCAGAAAAGATTAAAATTTGATTTTTCGGCGCCAAATATGTAAACAAGTAAAGTTTCTACGAAAAGAGATGTGCTTAAAGTTCTGAACGTTCAAATCATAATGCATATTTTCAATTGTAACTGTAACAACAGTTACGGATAAAATAGAATTGGGAGAAATATTTTTCGTTCATTTCAACATTCGGAACTTCAGGTACATAGGAAATAGTTGAATTTTCAACCAAACGGGATGGAAAAAATATCGGTCATTTCCCGGTTTTTTCCCGATTCTCAACAATTTTTCACGGTCAATAAAATTAAACAATTTGTACTCTAAGTCTACACATTTTTCCGTTTCAAGTATCAAAATCTACACTAGAAATTAAAGCACTCAAAATCGAACTCTTGAATTTTAAATTGTTTAAAATTGAAGTGTTATATTCAAATGTTCAATAATTTACACGTATAAAATGGAAGTTAGTACTAAAACATTTCGATTGAACAATTTTAAATGAAATGCAGATTAACTGCAAAATTTAGAATTTTTAACTTTTACAAATTATAGAGTTCAAAGATTCAAATTCAGTTCTAAAAATAAAAATTCGCGAAGTTACATTATTTTCATTTTAAATCGTTTAAACATCTTTGAAAAGCTTCACAAATTTTATTTCAAAATCTTACTTTCCAAATACTTTTTAGAAATATAAATATCTTTAAAAATCAATTGAATTTTTTTTACACTTTTTAGAAAATCCTGCTTATTATTTGTAGAAACAAATTCGAGTCATTTTTAGTTTTGAAAAGATTTAAAATTAATTTAAAATTTGAAATGGTTGAAAATAATTCTAATGAGGTGTATGCACCGACAAAATTCGACTATTTGTAAGAAAAATTCGATTTATTTTAAGAGATATTTATCGAATTTTTCCACTTTTTTTTAGAAAATCCTGGAAATTAGAAAAAAATTTCCTTAAAATCTTTCACATTCTTTTGTACAATTTAAAAAAAAATCTTTTGAAATTTTTAAAAATATTCTTTTAAAGTAATTGTTCAAAATGTAAATCATTTCAAATTTTCCTAGGAATCTTAAAACAGTGTTTTATTCTTTTGAAGCCTTTCACAATTCTTAAAAAGTTTCTAAATTGTTTTTTTTTTTTTAATCTGCAAACAGAAAAATTTTGCTTTAACTGAGGCTGTTGCTATTTGCACCGAAATTTCGGTACGAATAGCCGAATTTCGTCGATACACACACTTCGTTCAAAATATTTTAAAACATTTCAAATTGTTTCTACAAATAATAAGTGTTCAATTTTTATTTGCACCTGAAAATTAAAAAATTTCAATTTCAAAATAAACATTTCCCAAAGAGAACAATTAAAATTATAACGTTCAAATTTTATAAGGTCTTATAAATTTTTACGATTTCAGGCTCTCTATGTCCAGCAGTTCACTTTCAAATTGTTTTGCTTTTAAATATGTGGTTTCAATTTACTCGTCTTAAATGAGCAGTAAACTATTACTAAATATTCAAGTTGAATGGGTTAAAAATGGAATATTTTAGACCGAAACAATATTTTAAACTTTATTATGAAGCTATTTTTATGTTCAAAATAGTTTATAAAGTTCCAATCTTTTTAATACTTAAAGTGAAGATAAAATTTAAAAATAGTGTATTTATTTACTTATATTTACAGCTGATAAAATAGACATATTTTGCATCCAAATGTTTCTACTTCAAACGCTTTGAATTTTCAACTGTTTAAGTTTTCAAGACTGCATTTTAAAATTGTTTCAATTAAAAAAGTACGCTTCAGAATAGAACTCGAAAATAGAAAACTTTTTAAGTAAATGATTTTTAAATTACGCATTGTAAACTGAACTATATCATAATTGAAAAAGATAACAATTCAACTAATTACTTTTAAAAAACCTTTAAAATTGAAATTGGACAGATTTTTCTTCTAAAAACTTGTAAAATTCCCGGTTAAAAAATTAAATTCACTGTAATTATTAAATTTTAAAATAATTGTAAAGTATACATGAACTTAACTTCGTGCGTGAATTTCCTCCTAAAAATTTCATCCGTTCACTGATCAGGGGCATGGGGTGAATTCTGGTTCACTGTTGTTGACTTTGTTTTTCCGCCCAATCACTTTGTGACAGCAGAAATGATGTTCCATGATGTTTGATACCTGCAAATTAAAATGCTTTATATCCGTGAAGAATAAATGGTAACATATTTATATTAATAAGGGGCCGTACTGAGCCGCAGTAAAACATTTCTACCGACCCTCCCTTTTACTATACGTAATTAATGGTGTCCAGAAATAATCGTGCAAAGAGTGCACGAACTTCATTTGAAAAATGCCCTGATTATTCCCTTAAAAATTTTTATTTTTCCTGAAAATTCACAATTAAATACCACTGTTTTTATTTTTTTTTATTTTTAGTATAGAATCTTTTATGAACGGAATGTAAAAAGTGTTGAAGTGTTTGTTCATTTAAACGTTCGGAACTGCAGGTTCAACGAAAACAGTTGAATTTTCAACAAAAAGGGATTACTTCTTAACATAATTGTAGAAACGTCAACCAAACAGTTATCTAAGGAAGATGCATATTGTCCTAAAACAGATGCATTTTCCAGTTAAAGATACAAATTTAAATAGAAGCAATGGAATTTTCATCTAAAAAAGTTTTTAACTTCACTTTTCAACGTTAATATATAAAGTTTAAATAAAAAGTGAGTTTTCCACGAAAATAGTTGAATTTTAAACCATAACGGATGACTTTGGCCTGTAAATTAAGGTTCATATTAAATTTCTGTACAATTACTGCGTTTTTTTTCAATTTGCGAATTTCAAAAATGTACGTACATGACTGAAGCCCCCCTCCCCTTCCTTAACAATTCGTAACAAAATCTCTCGACCCCTCCACAAATTGAAATATAACGTAAATTAAATACAGTCCTTAAAATTTGTATACTTAACTTTCAAGATTTTCCATCGGGTCACTTCTGAATTGGTGTACGGCGTGCGGTAATCGACCATAGCCATGGTAATGCACCAGGCCAATTGCCTGTAAAATTGGCTATACGATTAATATAATTATCATAAAGAGTTCAAAAATTAAAAAAAAAAGCATTCAATATTTAAAAATTTTATTTCAAATAAATATGCCCTTTGTGAGTGCACATTCTCATTTCGTTCTGCGCGCTAAGTTTTAGCGAGCCTATGGCGCGCAGGTACGCTCTCGCGCTTCGCGCTCGTTTTCGTACGTTTAATACGTACATTTCAACTACATTTTTTTAAAGAGCATAAATATTGTAACTGAAATCAAAAACTGTGATTCAAACTTCTGTGGAATTACAGTCATAAATATAAAAAAATGCATTAGTTTTTAAACAAGGTTCTCAAAGCACCTACGACTTTGACGATTATACATTGTCATTGCGACACTCGCGCTCGATAATTACTTTATAGAGTATACGTTCTCTTTGAAATATAAAACATTGTAGACAAAATTGAACAGCATATAAGAAGTAGGTATGTTTTACAATTTAATCATATAATGTTAATTAAATAACCCAATTGTTTTTTTTTAATTTAGTAAATACAGACATTGAGCCATAGGCTTTGATTCCGTTCGTTCATACTTCAGTTCTAAGACAATTTTACTCTGATTAATTAATATACAGCATTTTCAGTTTTTTGTCTAATTGAAAAATTTCATCAAGATAAATTGTAGATCTATTTAAAATCTACTAAAAATGATGCTTGAAGCTTACGGATCTCCTAAAAACAAAAATTGGATATTTTTGGAAATGATCTAACTTTAAAGAAATGTGTGATATCATCAGAGGACAACTTATCAAACCAGTCTAGAAGATCTGGTGTTTGAATCCCATTGGAGCGAAAGGAGATCGTTTTTCAGTAATAATTTAATTTTAAATATGATCTAACTTTTTGAATTTGGTCTTGAAAAATTTCATAAGAATAGTTTCGAAATATATTTTATATCTAGTAGAAATTTGGATTGATATTTCTTAATGTATTAAAAAAAATTTGTTCACATAACTTGATTTCTTTTTATGTCAAAGTTATTATGCTTGGAAAGTGACCGGAAAACTGCAAAATAGCATTGTTCTATGCATACTAAAAACGTTATTCTTTGGATTCGTGGACAATTATTGTTTTCGGGATATAAGTGATAGATTTTATGAACGGTAAGAAAATGTTTTCTTTTTTACATTATTGGTTATTATTTAAACAATTTCCATTTCTTCAAACAATCTTTTTCCACTCAAATTGTAACAAGTTATTATTCTCTGGAATTTATAGCTTGAAAAGAATAATTTTCCACGATTTACAGAGAAAAATATATTTTTCAAACGAATAATAATTAATCAGGCAATTTCAAATCATTTATAAACAGAAGGAAAATATGCAAAAATAAACAAATTGAAATTCAATTATTTTAAATATACATAAAAATCTGCAGGCTTCCGTTTCCGGTACCGATCGTTAGAGAACTCTTTTGTGTCAAGTGTTGGTTTTTTAGCTTTGGTGAAGGGAATCAGCGTGTGTGGCTGCAGAAAGGGCAGTGAGTGCGGAGATCAGGTGTCAGGGAAGAAGGGTGAGTGAAGGCAAAGGTGTAAAGGATAAAAGTAAGTTGTGTGAAAGGAAAATTGGAGCGTGCAAAGTTTTTGAGGTTAGGAGTAAAAAAATAGTTGCGGGGCTAGGGGGCAAGAGGTAGGCGAGTAAGGAGCGGGAAAAGTTGCGGAGATCTGGGTAAGGTAGGATGCCGACGGTGCGAAGTCCACAAATGGACGCCAGAGGGCGACAGCAACTGGACGATCGCACAGAACAACAGGCAGTAGAAGAAACAAAAGGTGACGAGGTTGAGAGGAGCGTAGTTAGTGGGGGGAACGCGGAGGTTGACTATAGTGTCAGCAGCGACGAGGAGAGGTTCGAAACACCGACCAGGGAGGGGATAGCAGCGAGAGATGAATCAGGCACGGGCCGTAAACGAGGGAGTCCCTCAAATCTACAACGCCTCAACAACCTAGCTAGCGCGGGTTCGAATAGGAGTCTTGATGAATGGCAAAAAAAGATGAGCGCGACAAGTAGTGAAGGGGAAGATAAAAGAAAAAGAGAGGGAGGGGACGATGATTCAGAAAGAGACAAGGAAAACAAGAAAGTTAAGATTAAAAGAAAAACACCAGAAAGAGACAGGGGGGACTGGGGGATGTTTGAGAAGTTAGAAGCCCTCATAAAAGGATTTAGAGAGGACACAAGGAGGAGACTGGATGATATGAATAGGCAGAGTAAAGACGTAAGGGGGGAAGTGAGAAAAGTAAGAGAAAAGTGGGAAGAGTGGGATAAGTTCTGGAAAGAGGAGAGAGATAAGGTGTGGGGTAAACTTGAGAGCATCGAGAATAGACAGAGAGAGGTTGACGAACAGAGAAATAATTAGATAAAACAGTTGGAATAACGGGTAGGCAACTTAGAAATCAGGAATGAGCATAGGGGGAAGGAAACAGAGGGTGCGGAAATAGTAAAAGGGAGCGATAACTTGCGAAATGAGAATGAAAGATTGAGGAAAAGAATGAATGACATTGAAAGAAGATTGGAAGGGGAAGAAAGGGCGAAGAGGAAAAATAACATAGCAGTTAAGGGATTGAAAGTGGAGAGTGAAACAGGGGAAGCCGAGATCGAAAATCTTTTGAGAGATATTGGGATTCAGGTAAGGGTAGAAGGAGTTAAGAGAATAGGCTGGACGAATGAAGGGAAAGAAGGAATGTTTTTAGTGAAAATAGGGAGTGAGGAGGAGAAAAAGAAA
>CAKNWT010321205.1:5531-24078 GCA_932066315.1 Andricus coriarius
CCCAAAACATTAGGAACACGGGAATACATTGCAGTTTGGAGGGCCTCATCCTAACCCCCAAATAGTGCATATATACAGAAAAATGACATTTAGCAGAATATATTTTTTTTGCTATTATCCCTTAAAAAAAGAGTTCGGGGGACGTCCGTTATTCTATTTTATAGCATCTCCGAATTCAGTTTTTACAAATTTTAAGTTTTGTGGACAAAAACCCGGGGGAACTGAACCCGATTGAAGTATCACATGCCATTAATCAAGCTGGATGAGATTAGGAAACAATTTTTAGTACGCATACATTTTTTAGAGAATATAATTTTTATTGTATACTCAATTTTATCCGAAAATACACAAAACTTCAACAAATGTATAAAACATGAATATTATATCATTATAAATAGTTTATTGTATTATATAGTGAAATCTAATAATGAAATTAATTAATGACCTAAATTTGGGAATAAAATTTTGGAAATAACATCATTAGCAAATGCGGCAGTGTTATGTTTATATTTACCCTATACACTTCAGGTATATAATCTATGCATATAGATGATACCTTAAACCCTTTAATAAAGACGCTATCTCTGGTCCCTAGAATGCCTATGTACGCTTTTCTATTTTAATCCTGAGTTTTATCCAGTTTTAATACTGGTTTTGAATACTAGACACACAGCACTATAATTAAACAACATGAATATCTATGAGTTATGAATACAGTTCGCTGTTTCAAAAACAAAAATTACTTTTTACAAATATATTTTAATTTTTGTTGATTTCATTTTGCAGCATTTTTCTGTCTGAGCAATAATTTTTTCCATGTATATTTAAAACCTAAAGTCAAAACTTGAAACAAAATTATTTACAAGGAAAATGGTTATCTCTAAACAGAAAGTGCGGCTATCCCTACTCTGAATCGTTTCATGCAAATGCTATCGTTCGGTACTTATGCTTCGATCCTGTTCACAGTTAGGGTGAAATATGAACGAAAGCGTCGATGAAGAATCCATTTTCGATAAAAAAATATTAAAGTTGTATTTGGCTGTGATTGAAAAGTGCGAATTTTCATAGACCCATGTTAGTCCGAATATCATTAGCTACACTTTAAAAAATGCATACCAATACGCCCAAAGGCATAGCAAAACATAATCACCGTAAAAAAATTTACAAAATTATAATTCTTCTTTTTACGGCGCGTATTAAGCAAAAAAATATACACTTCGTACCCAAGATTCAACCTCAAACATTTTTTAACTGATTTTTAATTTATTATGAAATGTTAAGTGCTAATTAGTCAATAATTCACCAAGAACTTCACCGCGACAACGCACCTGACCATCAATCGCAGTTGAGGCAGCAATTTCTGGTGAAACACGGTCAGACACAACTGCGGCAGCCTCAATAGAGTTTTGACCTGGATCTCTGTGATTTCTGGATATTTCCCAAATTAAAGTTTCCTCTAAAAGGAAAACGATTTTAACACGTTACTCGAACACCGCAAAGTAGCTCTATCTGTCATTTTAATAAAAATATGCATAAATGAAGTATAAAACAAAGTTCAAGAGTGATTATAAGTAAAAGCACACAATTTATTCATACACTTTATTAAGTTATTATGTGGAACACTTGTAAGTTTTATTTAGTGTGTTTTTATCATGAAGGAATAGTATATTATAATATAGTATAGTTTTATTTGTATTTTCGTGAATGATTTAATAATCATTAGTATGTCTTCGTATTGCATATTTAGCAGTATGTTATCCATGAATTTCCGATTTCAATTTACACCGTCCGTAGAGAGATACAGAATGCTGTTTATAACATAGATACGGTTTGCAACAAGTGCCTGGAAGATCATTCCTGTTACTAGTTTGAGCACACTCGCGGTTGTGGAATGCGCTTTTGCATGTGTCGTCGACCATTGCTATATTAATTAGTGCCGATATCACAAGTATGGTTGCCATAAATGTTGGGGACTGCATTTCCGTTATCTGAAAAAAATACAATTTTACTTGAGTTCACACTAAAGAACTATATAAAAGAAATCCATTGAATGACTATTGACTGCTGTACATTTGTACAACTGTATCATGGATATTCTCAATGAATTTCGAATAATTCAATTCATTCAATTTTGAGTTTTTCAAATTTAAGTTGAATTTTTTTCCGAGTAGTATTTTTTTATATAAATTGGTATTTCGATTCAAATACTGCTTATGGATACACGAAACATATTTTTAACAGATGGAGAAAAATCCATAATGAGTGAGAAAAGTCTAGATTTTCATTATTCTAACTTACGAATGAAATAAAATTACTGAGTTTAAATACTTTTTTTGTACCATCATCAAATATGAGCTTCAACGACAAGAAATAAAAATCTATAGACAAACTTTTCAATATTTTAAAATTCCTAAATAAAGGATTTATATAAGGCGTATAAGTCGATTCTATCTTCACTTCCGTGGAATGTAGATTGTAGGTGGTGTCAAGTCGACAAATTAATTTGTGGAGTGTTTTTTGTTTTTCGATAAGTTTACGTTCCGGCAACAGCTCTGGATCGAATGAAATGGTGGTATCGATGTTCCCTATTTATTCAATTCAAAAAAGTTGTTAAGGTCACGATTTTTCCAATGTAGACAACAGAAGCTTGTTTTTCTAAAATATTTCTGTTTTATCACTTTGTTTTTTCCATTTTAAGACATTATCAGTTTATTCGCTTTACGTGTCGCTAAGAGTGAAAAATATTGATATAAGTTTCCGTACAGCCTTGTAAAAAAACGCGGCAATAAGTTTTATA
Source organism: Andricus coriarius (assembly GCA_932066315.1). Lineage (NCBI taxonomy): Eukaryota > Metazoa > Arthropoda > Insecta > Hymenoptera > Cynipidae > Andricus > Andricus coriarius. The sequence goes on from CAKNWT010321205.1 coordinate 8,329, forward strand.
ATCTACAATTTAAAAAATTACCTTCAACAGTCCACATTCTACGGCAAAATATCTATAGATTGAGGCACTACATTTTTATTAAAACATCATTTCTTTCTCTCTATATTACAATGAAAATTCGGGGTGTTGGTTTTTCTACATAAATTGTATGGTACGCGCTGGCGTTGGTGTCACTTCTATCAACATAAAGTCAATATTATTACTCGAATTCACCTGTTTAGTAATGGAAAGCTTTTATTATGGTATAAGAAACGTTGACGAAATTATGAAAATTTTGATTATATTGTTGCAAGTTTATTACCTTAATATATGGAATATATAAATAAAATAATATAATAATTTTTCGGATTCGTTATTATTTTCCCTATAATATTCTGCATACTATCCTATTATGCTAATTTTATAATTACTTCTAACAGCATACAATGGAAAAATAATCAAATTTCTTGAATTTGCCTGCATATCGCCCGTAAATTTGTTTTTTGCAATTTTTTTAATACAAATTGCTTCTAATACTTGAATTACTACTTGCTACCAATAATTATATGTTTATATAAAGTTTTGAAACAATTTATTATTGTTTTTAACAATTTTTTTTTAAAATAGAGTTAGAAAGTCGCGGTTTTTACTGAAATGTTGAAACTTATCTTAAACTTTTCAGATAGATAAAGGTAATATTCAATTAGATTCAACAGAAAATATTATTTTAATAACTTATTATCATTTACAAAAATATTCTATTTAAATAATGTTAGTAAGTGGCAATTTTTTCTAAAATTGTCCACTTTTGGTCCACTTTCTTAAGACGAGACTGATTTCCTGAGGTTATATAGATATTGTATCACCCGTTGCCGATATTTTTTTATTTCAATGCTCATTTTTTACAAAAATTGCAGGTTCTTTATTTTAAAGAATTGCTGCTTCGCCAGCGCATATTAAAATCCCAAAATCGACTTGATTTTTCTATCCATTTATCAATCGATAAACTCAAGTACAATATTAATACAATTTTTAACATTCGTGTATATCAATGTCCATGTCCGATAAAATCTTTTTCTTCTAACACATTCACATACAATTTTCACTCTTTTTACCCATGCCCTATATAATGGTATGTCTGTCTGGTCCACTTGAGTTCTTATTTTATTTAAATAAAGCAATATTAAGTATTGGATAATTAATTACGAGATATTTTTTTAAAATCATTCGTTACTCTCAGCAGTAATTTTTTGTTCTATTTGCTTTTTCCTCGGTAGGGTCAATTTATTTGTACATGGACAATATTCTTCTGTGACGTTATAGACTTTTCCGAAACTTTATATTCAGAGAAGTATCATCGTTATAACGGTCGTATTAAAGTTTTGAACGCAGACGATTTATTTTTTCAAAATACTATTGTTTTGGAAAGCAAATTGCGCACAATACTTTAGATTGGTTCCTCCCCTTTATCATTACTTAAATTTTAATTTTCAATAGTTTTTCAACATTTGCTAGCTTTCTCCTCCAAATAAACTATTTGTGTAATTTGTAAGCCTACGACTTTGTTTGGATTGAAAGAAATACACATTTTTTTGTACAAACATGATTCTGGTTTAAATAACTGTATAGTAACCTGTAGATACCACACTGATACGAATTCGCACCAGCAAAATTTTCAAACAAGTGTCTTTTGTCACCCGGTAGGTAAATGGGTCTCTCCTACCCATGTTAAATATGTTCGTCCCTTAATGAGTCATGCCCCATCAGGCCCAGCGTCATTCGCCCTTAATTGTTCGTGAGGTTCGATTCGAAAGTTGGGCTGGGTGCGAATTCGCACCAGTTTGGGCTTTACGGTTGCAAAGTGAGTGCTTGGGAAAAAATCTAATTTCGCCAGATAATAGTTTTTTCGACTACATTTTCTCTAGACGTTAATACTAATGCCTCATAATGCGTTCAAGGGCGCCACTGATGCATTTGATCAAAAATTTCACACGTATTCTAAACTACGAGACAGACACCCCGATGGCCTTTAACATTTTTTGACAACCTGCTCAATCAATCTGGCATTAATGCGTGAATCCTTTACAATTTGATTTCTGAAAATTCAAACCTTATCCGCTCGAAATTTTTGAGAAGTTTGGGTATGGCGCTCATCGAGGAGCAACTGCAACGTCACTTACAAATACAAACCATGCGCGAAAGTGTCAAGCGCTTAATTTCGAATAATTTAAAAATTGGTTCACCAGCGCCACAATTTTTAGAAGTGATTCGCGAAGAAACGAGAGCCAGATGCGCATTTTTTGATCCAAATTCAAGCGGACGTACGCAAATGAGATGTCCAAACTGCCTAAAGCTTACGTGTGACGATCATCGTGATTCAGTACGCATTGAGTGCACTACTTTTACAGAATATAGTTTAGAATAACTTTTACTTTCAACTCTGTATTATCATTTTATAATAATATTTTAATATGACTAATTTTTGAATAATAAACAATATTATTATTCATAAATTATCTGATTTCTCAATGTGTTTCCACTCTAGATTAAGTACTGATTTATTTTTCTATGCTCCAAACATACCCTATTTTCAGACAATCATAACAAATATTTTAATTTCATTGGTTGTGTACTTTGTATTTTTTCCTTAAAATATGCACTTTTACCTACAATTTAATGAAAAAGAAAGTGCGTTTTTGATCATTGCCAAAAAAATGACATTTCAGAAAAGTTCTTCTTATTTTTTTTTCACTATACAAAAATTATTTATTACATTTATTATTATTACCATTGCATTTTGCAGTAATTTTGACCCCAAAAAACGTATATTATAAGTTATAATTACATTATTTATGCACGAATTATTAACGTTTAAAAATGCGAAATCCCAATTCGCACCAGTGTGGGGTATACAGATGGAGTATGGTATCTGCGGGTTAATACTGTGCTTTATAACTTCATCTTATATGATAATAGTTTTTAGGCACAAACAGCATAAGAAAATGTGTATCCAGACAAACTGACTTCATTAAAAATCGAATATTCGAACTTCAATTATTTTTGTTCGAGAGTAGTGACCTATTTAAAACCACTTTACAGTTAACTTTACATTATTGTAGATAAATCAAAACAAATATGCTTTTTTAAATTTTTTAAATATTATTCAGATATCTTTTAGGGACATAAAAGTAAAAGGTTCTAGAGAGGTTTTAGGTGATGAATTAATGAAAAAGATACTATTGTTGGCTGTGATAGTTCTTTTAAAAAAAATCATACTCTTTTATTTGATTCCCTCAGCCCATGCATTTAAACATTCTCTTATACTTTTGTGTTTTTCTCCACCTTTAAAAATATTTTATTGATTGTTCTTTATTCTGAACTCAGATAACCTTGTCCTTGTCATTTGTTTCAGATAATGAAAACGATGTCTTCAACATTTATGATGACCATACTAGTGGTATTGACACTGATTTACAGTGCAATGGCGACGGCGATGGTACCCAAGGCACTTGCTGCAAAAATTTTTCATGTCCCCTGGATGAATCAGATCTGCCTCTATTATGGTGTCGCAATCCATCTGCCAAACCCAAGCCCAAACCTCCTAGCAAACCACGTAGCAAAAACTAATAAATATGCAGTATGAAGACATAATGAGATGATCATTAATTCATTGATGGAAAAAACCTTGCGAAATAAAACTTTAAAATGTTCGATACAATGAATTAATAAATTGTAAAACTAAATTGTGATTGTCTTACTCTTTCCTTTAACAAAGGGTTATATCCACACTTAAAATCTGTTGTACATCCTGCAATCAAATTCCGTGAAATATTTAATATTTTGCAATCTATCTCTTTGAAAATAATTTTTGCTTTGAAAAAAGTTTTCCAACTATTGAATGATAAAATTAGAGCGCATAGTTGCAGATAAATTGATGAAATTTGGAGAAATAGCATTTTTGGTAGAACAACTTTTTTCACTAACAGACAATTTAAAGTTGAGGCAACAATATAAAAGACTTTTTGACTCTTTTTTTGACATTTAAATGAAAAGTAAGGGTGCTATGGTCATTTATAATGTTGGTGGAATCCGTATTTTATAGTAACATTCTTGCATTCTCATATCAATGAGAATTTATGCCAAAATTGGCTTTCCTTCTGTCGTCATTGCCTTTGTTGTCTGTGAATATCATACCTTTCGAATGAATCACCGGATTGGATTGCCCTTCGGCACAATGTTTTAAAACCTAAAAGAAAAGGGCGAGTGTGTTTACCAGCCATTTTTGATCAACGGTTCTGGTTTTAACCATAAAAAATGTTTTTAAACAAAATTTCGTTTTTCAGTAAAACTATACGAGATACGAAAAAAATGTTGACATACAAAATTTTTCATGTTACAAAGATCTACAAAATTTGCTTGTAACTATTTTTTTGGTAAAAAGCATAGTTTTTGTCTGAAACGAAGAAATATTATCATAACGAAAAATTCCATTTTTCCGATAAACTGACGAATACAGTAAAATGTAAACAATAAAAAATTCGATATCAAAAGGGTATATGTTTAAAACCATTTTTTATAAGATGCATAGTTTTCGGTTTAATCGTCAAAAATTAAATTAAAATGGATAAAATTAAATTGATAGAAAAATCCGGATTGAGATTCATAAATGATTAAAACATACATTTCATATAGTAGAGTTCAATAGAATATATTTAATTTTGTGTTTTGGATGTACTCGAGTTGAATGCGAAGCGCGAGACATTAATACAAAGTCGAAATTCCCTAGATCGAATTCACAGCTACATATATTTATGAAACTGTATATAAGAAATTCCCAATCTCTACCGAAGTAGTAAGTTTTATCATTTTACTATAAAATCAAATTATACACCTCTAAGAAATATATGCGTTCAAAAAAGGGATTTTCCATCTCTTTTGGCATTGTAAGAAAGTTCCAGTCATATTTTCATTATGTTTACATTATTCGACATACAATGTTTTAAAATTTAAGAAATGAATATATTAGTGTTTGAAAAATTTGCAATCTCTATCTGTTATGTTTTAAGTAAACATAAATCTATGAACTTGTATTTAAGAACGTCACAATCCCTGCCAAAGTCCTAAGTTTGTTATGATACAATAAAACTATACACCTCTAACAGATGTATGTGTATCAAAAATTAAAAAAAGATATTTTTCACTTTGTATAAAAGTGTTGGTAATAGTTTCATAACGTTTGCATTATACCATGTGGCCGGTTTCAAAAATATAAAAATATTTATTAACTTGTTTTCAAGAAATTCTTTATCTATATTTTTAATATCTTCCGGCGCTATTGGAGAGTTATAGCAATATTTTTTTATGTTGACATAATTCGATATACCAGTTTTCAAAAATAAAAAAATGTATGATCTTATTCTTTTAGAAAAAGATTTTTATTATCTTTCGTCTTTCTTGAAAAGTTTTTTAGTACTATTTTTATAATGGGTCGTATTCAGTAAAACTATAGACCTTAAAAAATGTAGGTATGCGTACCAAAAAAGATTTTTAATATCTTCTGGCGTTCTTGAAAAGATTCAGTAATATTTTTATCACTAATCTATATAGCAGGGTTAAAAGAAATGTACGGACTTCTTTTAACAAATTCCCAATCCCTGCTGAAGTCAGTTTAATAAATTCAAAATACAATAAAACTCTCTGGAAAATGTATGTGTGCTAAGAAAATATTTTAAATAATTTTCGGTTTTGTTTAAAAGATTCAGTAATATTTTTATTATGTTTACATATTTTGATATACCAGGTTTTAAAATTATAAAAATGTATCCGTATTACAAAAAGATGTTTAGTACCTTTCGGCGGTGTTTGAAAGTTTATTTATAATTTTATTAAATTTCATGCAGTGAAACTATTCACATCTAAACAATGTTATCGTTCTGAAGAAATATTTGTATTATCTTTTATCGTGCTAGAAAATTTTCAGTAATATTTGTATAATGCTTACATTATTCGGTATACTAGGTTTTAAAAATATAAAAAATGTATGAACTTCTTATTAAGAAATTTATCATTCTTGCCTAAGTCATAAGTTTGATATTTTTAGTATTCAATCAAATCATACACCTCTAAAAAATACATGCTTACTAAAAAATGTTAGTAATATCTTTTGGCGTTGTTAAAAAGTATAGTAATATTTTGATTAATTTTACATTATTCGATATATACAATTAATATATATATATATAATATGTTACAGGCAACGTATATAATCCGGCAATATATATATAATCGCTGGGCATTATATATAATGCCCAACAGAGTCCAGGCAAAGTATGTAATACTCTTTATTATACAGATTACCTAGGCATTATATATAATGCCCAGAAGAGATTAGGCAAAGTGTGTATTCTCCATTTGAGCTCTGTTTCTTTTTCTTAAACCATCATTACTTTGATGATTTTAAACATATTAAGATGAATTTTCCTTAATAATTTTTAATAAGATGCAGTTGAAAAAATATATAAATTGTATTCAATTATATATTTAAGAAATTCAATACATTTTTGGATTTTTAGAAACAAATATTTAAACTCAATTTTTGAAAAAAATCCACTTTTGATTTTCTTGAAACAAATTTTTAAATATAGTTTACGATGTGCTCTAAACGCCCGGTAAATATAAAAACAGGATCTTCCTTCACGGATAGCACAATAGTTTCCCTGCACATTCCTGGAACATGCCAAGAAAAGCTTCGGAGAGTTTCCAAAAATGTTCCAGGAAGGTTCCCGGCAGTAGGTAAATGTCCACGTATCAAGGAAGATTCCCAAGAAAGGTTCCGGGAATTTTCATGGAAAATGTTGGCATTATATAAATTTCATTAATTTAGTGAATTAAATTACTTGCGAGCATTCCCGGAACATTTCTTCGGAATCTTCCCGGGTCAGTTTCCGGAATTCTCCGAACCTTACATTGGAATTTTCGCACGATCCGAGAAACGACCGAAAATATTTTTGTTTATCGCCTTGGCAATGGAGCTGTCATTTCAGTTCGTCTCATTAAAACGAACTTCTCGTCAAATCGATCGACCTGACCGTACAACCGAGAAGCTCGTTTTCATCATTTTTAATGTTGCTAAGTTTAGATGAATATAAGTAGAAACTGAGTTGACAGACGTAGAAAGGCCTTTTTCCAAGGTTAAAGCTAACTTTTACTTACTCACTTAAATCTAAAAAGACTTTGAAGTTTGGTATCTTTTAGAATTTATATTTTCTATAAAAAAAAGTTGATTTCGAACCTATTTTTATATATTAAATTTTGGAAATATTGGCAACGTTTAAATTAAAAATTTAATTTTACTTTGGCATCTGAGTTGAAAACAGGATAAACGCGATTTTGTGATATATAGTTTTATTATTAGAAATGATTAACAAATGGTTTATAATAGTAACGTATATTACTCGCTCAATTTTTACAAATTTGTATTATAGAACAATACATCGAGGGGTAAACCACTCTCAAATCAGGGAGATCCCATTCAGCGTTATACGGACGTTGTGCTCTGATTTTTCGATATCGGTGATGCTATAGTAACTAAAATAAGGAATCTGTCTTATGAGCCTCTTAGAACAACATCAACGCAATAGGCGGTCGTTATTCGTAACCTCGGAGTTACTCTACCTTTCTTGTAAGCTAGCGATAAGCTCGTCGTTGCTAGTGGCGCTTCTCGGATGATTTTTCCCTTAGCAGTTAAGATCCGTCCTTTACACGTTCGTTAATATCTTGATTTTGACGCTTATCGAATCTTACTTGATCCGTATGCCAATGTTATACACAAACGGTTTATTTTTGTGTATTCGAGTGTATTCAAGTAATTATTATTAATATAAATAATATTTATAATGTATATATATATATTTATTTATTTATTTATATTCAATTATGGATTTTGATAGATTCATTAAGTAATGATCAATCACGTAAAAAAGTATGCGTTCAATATTAACTGAAAGGGATGGATTATCAATTATATTAAAATTTAGTGTATCCATAACAAAATAGATTATACTCTAATAATAATATTCGGCCGAATAATTATATATGACCTGTGTGTAAGACTGACTATTGACGATTGAAATAAAAACAATCAATCAATAAAGAATAATCATTGATTTTTGATAAATTATGATTATTAGGAAAAGCAGACTTTTGAAAAATTTGATTGTAGAATATTATTTATAATACTCGATGATAGCTTTATTCAGCCTTCATCAATTTTTTTATTTTTATGTTAATTTGTGATAGGAAATTGGATCTTGAGGGAGGTTTCTTTGTCAATATAGTTGTTCGAGTCGAATGAATTGAGTTGTATTAAATTTTCTGACACACAAATAACTTGTTTTGTTAATTCACTCAATTTTTGGAATTTCTCATAAAATCTATGTACAATTTTGAAACGTTTTATTTTAACCGTTTTTGACTAGACTTCTCTGGAACTTTTAATTTTAAAGAATTTTGTCTTAGGAAATTTATTGTCTGTACGTTTTTTTTTCATTTTATTAAAAAAAATGAATTTCGAAAACTAACGAATTTAAAATTTATTAGAAACACACTTCTCGAAGATTCAAAGAATTTTAAATATACGTAATTTATATTCAATATTGGCAATTGTGATTGATTTTATTCCAAATCAAAGTTTAGAAATTTGCTATCAATATAATTCAAAACAAGGGCTAGTATGGAACTTAGTATTTTTATTTGCAGGAATAATAATATACAGAAATGATTTCAATCGTTTCATGAATTTATTTCAAATCATAAAATATAGTACAAGGAACGTTTTCACCTCAGTTTTCACACAATAAGAAAATGTATCTTTATCGAATGAAACATGAAGTAAACTAGAATACGTACACAGCATGTGGTTTAATTTAAGTACAAAATTACACTCTCTGTACAACAACAAAAAATAATTTAGTCTTCCGAACGTACAGTCCGCCCTTTCAAGAAAACACTTATGACTTATTTTAAGTAGAAAAGTATATTCTCTGTGTAATGTAGAAAACATAGCTCAGCCACTTGAATATAATATTCACTTTTTCAAATAGAACGCTTATAACTAATTTTGAGTAGAAAATTATATTTTCTATACATAGTAGAAAACATAAATCAGCCTCTCGAATATGCAGTCCACTCTTGTAACAGAACATATACATATAACTAATTTTAAGTAGATTAGTATACTCTCTGTGCAATGTAAAAAACATTTTAGCCTTTTGCATATATAGGCCACTATTACAATAGAAAACGTATAACTCATTTTAATAACAAAAGTATATTGTCTATACAATGTGAAAAACATAGATCATATTCTTCAATATACAGCCCATTCTCCTAATAGAACAATTACAACTAATTTCAGGTACAAAAGTATGTTTTTTGTACAATGTAGAAAGGTAGAACAAGCTACAAAACATACAGTCTTAGTATTTGTTATTTGTCAGGAAGACATTGAGCAACACATTTAAAAAAGTCGAATGTAGCACATTTTGAGAGCCCGAGAGAAAGATGGAGACAAGTCTTACGTTTTAACATGAGACTTGTCTCTGTTTTGCTCTCAGTGTGCGATTCGTGATAACATAATCGATGGCCGAGACTACATTGCATATATTATATCTAATATATATAATATATATACATAATTAAAAAATAAGGTAATAATTATATACATTATATACATTATATACATTATATACATAATTAAAAAATAAGGTAAACAAGTAATTTTCAACTTTTTCTAAATTCATATTAAATTCTAGTAAGAAATTTTACTTAAATTATTCATTAAAATGTTCAATTTTGTTTTTTATTTGTTATAAAATATCTCTGAAATATTGTAAATTTAAAACACGTTTGATGAAATTCCAAAAAATTTATCAAATTCATCAAAACAGTTTCTTTGAAGGTAATCTTTTGCATTTGTCTTCATTTCAAATGCCAAACTTATTTCAAATCCCAAATAAATCCGAAAAATGTATAGAAAATCTTATAAACTCGTTCAAAAGTACCGAAGAATTGATATCAATTCATTATTATGAAACATAAATGGAACTTGCCTCAGTAAAGCAATTCAATGACGAGTACAGCCGAAAATTACAGAATTGATATCTCGATATGAATACACTGGCCTGACGTGTTCCGAGTCTAGCCGACTCCTCACGAAGAGTAAGAGTCGGAGAAATCCACACGTGGTGGTAAGCGATCGAATGCTATATTTTTCCTTATTCGACGCTTATCCCATCGTTATTTCTCTAGCGGCGCGTTGCATGTGGCTACACTTGTGATTTTTTCCTTAGCCGTTGATTTTAAATGATTTTATTCGTATGCAAATGATTTTATTTTATGCAATAAGAAGCTTGCGTTATACATAGCAAAAAAATGATATCGACAGTTAAACTGCGTTAAGTAGAATGAAGCTACGTTTATTTTAACACCATCTACAGATTTTGTATTTAAAAAAATCATGATTTTAAAGTGATTTACCCCTCGCAATACGTCATTCAAATTAAATGCACTTAAAAGCAAGATAATTCTTTCTTTTCGTCCAGTCATTTATACGTAAAGGTTCGCGAGCAAAGTTTTTTTTTAGTTTGTTACGATGTTTTCGCATTATCAAAGAAGAGCGAGAAAAAAGGCGTTCCACGGGCACAGATGTTGCTTGAATACTGAATAAATCGCGAGCCATACGTGCTAGATTGGGATAAATATTTTGATGGTTTTTCCAACAGAGAAGAATGTCAGCAGTCTAGTGAGCTCTGTCTAATGTTATATGTTCATTCATTACTTTTCTTCAATCATCTTCTGGCTTGTTTCATCCACGTACAGTTCCTTGTTTATTTTTTTTTCTGAAAAGTCTTTTCTACAGTGTTAATGTAAATCGATCTCTTCGTCACTTGACTTTTCTTCTGCAAGCTGCTGATCAGAAACTTCAAGAACCTCTTCTTGAGGCAAAACAACGTAATATTCCGATTTGTATATTTCTTCGAACTTTCAAATTGACTCTGCTTTCATGATTTTTCCCCATTCTGTGAACTCGAAGACTTCGATTTTATGCCTGGGATCAATAATTAGGATTGCGCAATAGACCCAATTACATTTTCGATAATGTTTCAACAATTTTTATTGAGCTGCATAGAGAGCGTTTTTTATTTTAAGATCATTTGGAGTCGCATCAAGTTTTTCGTCTAGTTCTTGGACAGCATCATCAATATTATCAATCAGTAAATTGAATGCTACAATGACTATTAGGAGAGTTGCATATTTTTCTCCTGAATTAGCTTTTGATACATAATTGAAGTGCTTTAGATGTTTGTGAGCTGCAGCTAGAAGAGTCCAGTCATCCTTGTCCAAGCAGTAACTTTTCAGATCTGGGTTTGAAATACACAAGAGGTCTATCGCCTTCTGCATTTTCAATCCCTTCGCCAACATATCATCAGTCGAATGCCAACTTCTTTTTACGTCATTACTCGGTGCCATCATTTTCGTATTTGTTGTGATGCAGCAACACTCCAATTTGTGACATAGCTGTTCGCTGTACTTCAACTTTATGAACAACTTTCTTAATTTCCCGATAGGTGACTGATTTTTACTACTAATATTATTGCAAAATGAAATAAAAATTGATATGCTTCTTCTTTTAATCATATTATTCAAAAGCCTTTAAGCTGTGATTTTATGAAAGCAAATAGCAGCTGCAGAGGTCCAACTATCTACAGTAAAATATATCTTTTGTAAATTTTTTTGTAGCGTTTTGATTACGGCTTTTTGCATATCCTTGAAAGTTGAGCAAATCATTGATTTCAGGGCATTTTTTTGTATGAGATTTGTATTTCTGTTTAAATGGGCGAAAAATCCTTGGGCTACTTCATCATCAAAGAAACTTATTGGCAGATATTTTCTCGCCACGCATTCCAAGACCATATGATTAAAGATGTTTTGATTAAATTTCTAATGAAAGATCAAAGGTATAAAGGTATTTGATATGAAATTATTATATCAGAAATTGAGCAGAAAAATTACACCTTTCAGGTATATTTATACTTTTTAACAAACCAATTTTTTTAATTTTACTAAAGACCGAATTTATTTTAAATTGGACAGGCTATGCATACTGAAGTCACAAAATCATTTTAAGACAAAATATGTTGTTTTCCTATGTAGCTTTTTAAGCGATTTTAGGAGACTCGTATTTTGCCGTTAAAACGAAAAAATGTTTTGACTAAGTTATGAGTATTAAAACTATTGAAGATGGTGACAAATGTTACAAAAAAAATGTCATTGTGGTTTTTCTAAACCTTTTAACCCTCAATTTTTTCAACGAGGCCATCGTTTTATTTTTTCTTGATTTTTTTTAAAGTTGGTATTGATAGGGTACTTTGACCAAACAACCGGTTATCTTGTGCCCGCGTCTTAGGAAAGAGAAAATTGAGTTTATTTTAATGAAGAACAAAAATTCACATTTTTTAAATAAAGAGATAAGATTAGAAAAAAAGTTAAAAAGAGCGAAGTTGTTTCACTTGAAAATTTGTAAAAAAAAGTTTGCAAACACTTTTCTTATCTTGCGTCTTTTTCTTGAAATTTTCGCTAAAAATTTAAAAAAGTCGGTTATAATTGTCTTTTTCTTGTAACAATACAATTTTCTAATACTTGCTAAACAAAATGTTTTCAGCTTGTAGATTTACACATTAAATTATTATCACAAAATATTAGAAACTATAATTGTTTTAATTGTCCCAATTAAACTTAATAAAGAAAAATACAATTATAGTTCATTAAAGTAAAATAAATAAAATAAAATTGTATCAATTAAAACAATTAAATTATCTTAATTGTTTTAATTTAATTAAGAAAAATACCATTATAGCCGACTTTATTAATAATTTAGCGAATATTTTAAAAAAGAGGCAAGATAGAGAAAAGTTCTAAGAAACTTTTTGAAATAATTTTTCATTTGGCACAACAAAATATTATGTCCCGAAACGATTTCCTGACTTCAAAATGCACGCTTTACAGCCTTCCTGATTTAAAATGAATACGGTCTGAATATTATTTTATTTTGTTTTTAAATTTAAAAAAGTATCATTTTTTATCTTAAGAGAATAAATATCCTTTTTTCATATTAATAATATTAATCTTCGAATTACTGTATGAAAATAAAAATAATTTAGAAAGTTGTTTACTAATTTTTTTGTCAAAAAAAGAATTATTTTAATAAAAATAAAATTTTTGTAAAATAATGGAAAAATCAGTCATTAAAAAAGGCTTCAAAAAGAATAAAAATGAATTTGTCGTCTTCTTATTTCTTTTACAAATATAACTTTGCTTAAAATTTATTGAAATTGAAAAATTATTTAAGATCCATTTTAAAATTATTGAATTTACGGCTAATGATGATAAAATGTAAAATATGAATTAAATTTTGTTTAAATGCTAATCAATAATACTTCTTTTGGCTGATGGTCTGCACTATCAGGAAAGGCTTTCTTGTATTGCTCTTCATGTCATTTTTTCAAATGTCGGGTAGTTCGAGTTATATTTCCATCCGTCATTTTTATTATAATTTTAAAATTTTGGGTATTGCAAGCCTTACATTTCGGGAACTTCTTCTTTTTGTCCGTATATCCGTATTCAAAAATACTTCCTAGAACTTCCCTTCCCCTTCTTTTTGTCACTGAATTCGATTCAGATGAATCTTGATCAATCGTCAGTTCATCACTGAGAAGATTAAATTATATAATATATTCAAATATATCGTAAATGAATTTCAAATGATAATTTCTATTTATTAAATAAGTTTCTTATTTTAGATTTTACTAAGGTTTTATTATTATTAGTGTTTGTATTATTTTTTATTATTGTTTATTATTTAAAATTTAGTATCTACCTCGTAGATTTTCTTTTCCCTGAATAACTTGTATCTTCTGCCATTCTTCTCCAGATTGTGTTTAATCGTTAAATTAAATTAAACGTTTAAACAAACCAGATTTAACGTCACGAGTGACGTTTTTCGATCATTTTAAGGACCTAGTTTGATGTCGTTCGAAAAATGAGACGATACGATTCGAAATTTAACAAATGAATACACGAGATGATCGTTTGAAAAAAGGGGCTGATAACGAACGAGATCGAGCGAAACAGTTGAATTTCTCGTATCGGAGTGAATCACTAGTTCCGGCAATGTTCAGGGAAACTTTTGTGTCATCCGGGTTAGTTTTCGATAAATGATTAAAAATCCATTGGAATTTTTTTTCAAATTTTAATTTGTTCAAATACGAATCAAAACTTATTTTTTCAATATCGTTCCCAGAAGTCTGTTTTATTAGGCCTCGAACAATCCAATGAGTGAAAAATTGTGTTTTGCGAGTTTTTGAATTTAATTATATATAATGCATTAAATACTACTTTCCATTAATAATGAGACGTTTATATACATTAATAAAACAATTAATTATAGTTTTCAGGAATTTTCACTAGAATATTCGGAATTAGAGTGAGGTAATAATTGAAGGATCGGGGAACAAAAGCGCCTATCCCACACATTTTTCGAAATTGACTTTTACACATTTTTGGACTCCTCAACAAAACAGCGTTTCGAGGGTGTAAACTAAAAAAATTATAAAATTTTGTTTCATTTTTTAAAAATTCATCAAAGTCAGTCAAGGTTCTATCTGACAGGGGTACCGAGCGAACGCTTTTCCCGCGTTCTGAAAAATTTGGAGAAACGGGGTTAGGCCCTTTTGTTCCCCAACCCTTCAATTGAGTGTGTGAGGCAATAAAGGATTCAATTTGACAAATGTAATGTTTTTCAACAAATTGTTACTGTAAGCAGTAATAAAAAAGATAGTTATAAATAAAAATCATTTATTTAAACAATTATGTTTGCTAAATCGCCTCCATTATTACCTAACACTAATTGAAAAGTGGATAAAAAGTGGAAAATTATAGAAAAAACTGCAACTTTCTAGCATTATTCTAAGAGAATATTGTGATAAATAATAATAAATTATTTGAATAATTTATAGAAACATCTAATTATCAATAAAAAGTAGCATTATTAATCATTTGTATTTAAAAAAACCGCAAAAAAATCATAATTAGCGCCAAAATTCGCAAAACTAAAGTTTTTACTCACAAGATTTTTTTGGATCCCTTCGAAACAGACTTATGGGGGTGATATTAAAAAAATAAGTTTTTATTCGTATTTAATGGCTTATTTTAAAGAAAAATGTTAAATATTAATTTGGTTTACCTAATATTAAGGATTATGAATCAAATTTACAAAAATGTACATTTTTCTTATGAGAAATTCGTGTTAAACTTCATAATTTGACATGGAATTGCTCATTTCACCAATTTCCCGGGTATTGTAAGTAATGTCAGACCTAACTCAGGTAATGAATATATATCATTGCAATGACAATTTAGTGAAATTCAAACTTACAATTTAATCTAAATTGGTTGCCAATTGGCCTGTAATTAAAATCGAAGGTCTCGTACAAATTTGCCGAAGTTCTCCGCCCACTTCGATGAGACGTACGTACAGGTATAAATTTGGACCACCCTATTCTTGCACTGATTCAAGACGTTTTTTTTGAAAATGCGAAAAACTTTTAAAAATTAAAAAAAATCAACTTTCTTTGTTAAATAAAACAGTGTTTGTGTATAAAAAACGAAGTTCAGTGTCAAGCAAAATGTCATTCCAGTATGCCATGTTTTTAA
>CAKNWT010321206.1:0-10226 GCA_932066315.1 Andricus coriarius
ATATTGTATGTACTCGTATGCACGAGTTTGCGCGGACACACGCATACTCGATGGTAAATAGGTCATAAATACATGCTTCAGACTTTAGGGTCGTAGGAATGAACGATTCGAAAAAGATAATCGATCAGTCCAGGGGCGGACTGGGACTTGAGCACCCTTCAGAATTGATATGGAAATGAAAAAAGGGGATATGAATCGGAAGGAAATTTTGCGTTAATTTTTATAAAATTTTTCTGCTTTTTCCATGAGGAAGTGAGTTTCTCAACAAAAGCAAAAAAATATATATGTACACATATTTCAGACTATACCTCTACAAATTTGTATTAAAAAGTCCCTTGCTTTCTGTCAGACTTAAACCAAACTATCTATCAATTAATTTTACGTTGTGTATTCTCTTACGCTATATTTTTTTCTGCCTTTTTTGTTTTAAAAAATATTGTTTCATATTTATAACAAAACCTTGTGAGAATGATTATAAGAGATATTAAACGAAATTTGAGGAAAAGGACTTGTTTTCATTTTATTCGAAGATAAAATAATCCCAACAATATTGTTTAAAAGAAATAAAAAGTTCGGCGTTAAATATACGTAAATTCTTGAAATTTCATTTTTTCACAATCGCATGTAACTCCCAATATAATAAACATTTTAAGTAAGTTTCCATAGCATTTTGATTAAATATTAATTAAATTGAACAAATTGAGCCCTTTACAATGCAAGGTGCTGATTTAAAAAAAAAAATTTTATTTCGAACAAATCTTCTACTTAGAAAATAATTTAAAAATAAATCAATTCCATCAAGCATCCCAGATAACGGAATGTCAATAATAGCTCATACTAATCAATTATTTACTGATATAAATATTACATCGTTTGTGAAAGCAGCTTAACCGCTAATTACTTTTGAAAATTTCCATTATTTCAGAATTTATTCATACATATATATATTTTTTTCGATTTTTTTTTTAATTGAGCAAATTTTCTTATTTACATTTTAAAAAATGTTCAAAAAAATGCACGGGAGAAAAGCATATTAAAAAATAATATCTGGATATATTAAATTAAGGCTTGTTGTGCAACTCTATTACATAAAATGTCTTTATTAGAGATTATGTTCAAAATTTACTAAACATTATTCCGTGCTAAATATTAAAGTATTCCAAAAATCAAGATCATATATCTAGATATTTAATTATAAATGTATTTTCATTATATTGTTAAATACATTAAATCTTTGAAAAGGTGATTATTAAATTTCAATATCTTGATTTTAGACTTCAATATTCATAGTTCATTGTCCCATATATAGTTAAATATTCTCGAAATTATGCATATAATTCCTTTGGAATTTACAGTGAATATTTATATCAATTCTATTTATGGAAATGGTTCAGTGAACACGCACTATTAGGAATTCCTTATATTATAGTTTAGGGATAATATTTAGAACTTATATAAACTTTTAATCAGTGGCGTTGTCCTAAAAGAAAAAGTGGCCTGGCGGTACTTTCCATAATCTACGTTACCAGCTTGGGGGGCTGAGGCTAAAAACAAAGGTTGATTAGATGAAATTTAGAATTTAAACCCAGTAAGAAATTCAAACTATAATTTTGGGCGAAAGTTCATTTTTTTTATTAAAAAGGAAAATTATATTTTTGTTCGGAACTCATTTGTTTCGTTGAAAATTCTATTACTTGGTTGAGAATTTAATTGTTTTGTTGAAAATGTAACTGCATTATTAAAAAGTCATCTTTTTTATTAAAAGTTCAACTACTTTGTTAAAAATTTATTTTTTTAGTTGAAGGTTCACCTGTATGGTTGAAAATGTAACTATTTCGATGAAAATTTGTTTTATGTTTGGTTTTAAATAAATTTTGTAAACTGACAATTAAACTATTCCATTTTTGGTTGAAAGTTTATTTTTTTCAGTTGAAAATTTAACTATTTGGTTAAAACTTTATCATTTTTAGTTGAAAGTTCAAGTTTTGTGGTTGAAAATTCATGTATTTTGTTAAAAATTCGTCTTTCTTGGTACAAATTTAATCTTCTTGGATGAAACTGTATCCTTTTTGGTTAAAAATGCAATTGTTTGGTTGAAATATCAACTGTTACATGGATCGTTGAGAATTCATCTTTTTCGGTTAAAAAGTTGATTGTTTGACTTAAAGTTTAACTACTTTGTAAAAAAGTTTATTCTTTTTATTAGGGATTCATAATTATAGTTAAAAATTGAACTATTAATTGAAAATTCATCTTTTTAGTTGAAAATTTAACAACTTTGTTAAGAATTCATTTTTTTTGTTTGATAATGATTTTTTTTTATATATCAGAAAATCGTATTTTTTGATAGAACATTAATATTCTTTGTCGAAAATTCATCTTTTTCATTAAACATTCAACAATTTTGATAAAAATTCGTTGTTTTTTTCAAAGTTATATTTTATCAGAGTTTTTATCTGAAAATTTAAATATTCCATTTTTGGTTGAAAGTTTATCCTGTATATTGTATAAGTTAAAAATTCAACTATTTGGTAGAACATTCAACTATTTGGTAAAAAATTCATATTCTTTTTTTAAAAAGTCCTCTTTTTTTAATTGTTCTTGTTTGTTGAAAAGTCAACTTTTTAGTTGAAAATTCAACTATCTTGTTAAAAATTCATCTGTCTTGATTGAAAATGATCTTTTTTGTTAAAAATTCGTCTTTTCCGATTTAAGAGTCCACTTTTTTCCAAAATATTCGACTTTTTAGCTTAAAAACTTTACTCTTTAGTTGAAAATTTATTATGCATGGTAGAAAAGTCATCTTTCTTGATTGAAAATCAATTTTTTTTTGTAAATTCGTCTGTTTGTATTGAAAATTCATCACTTTGGGTAGAAAATATTTTTTTAGTTGAAAGTTCAATTATTTTGTTGAAAATGCAATATATTTCGGCTTGAAATCTTATGAATTTAAAGTGTTTCATATTGAATTCAATAGTTTATCTACACTAATTTTATTTAAAAGAATTTATAAACGTAAAAGCCGTCTTTATTCAAAGGATACATTACTTTTGGGGGAGGGCGGGAGGTCAAAAAACCCCAAAATTGGTGACCCTGGTGGCGCAAGCCCCCCCGGGCCTCGACTACACCACTGCTTTTAATGCAATGTCTCTCCAATTTTCTTTGAAATTTCTTTTGTAGAATCGTTTTGTATTTCCCATAGAATTATTTAGACTTTTTGAATGTAATGGACAGATTGACATTCTAAAAATGGTTTCGATTTTGTTGAACTACTTTATTCTATTACCACAGAACTTCTCTTTTTGCATAAAAATCTTTTTAAAAATGTTACAGAATTTTTATAGATTTAACGAAGGAATCTACAAAAACTCAAGAAAATGCTATAGAATTATTTTTCACATGGTAAATTATGAATTAAATGTATATTTCCCTCGCTATATTTTTAGAGATTCTCCAAAATATGCATGCAAATTTTTGAATATTTCGAAAATAATTCCAGAAAACTGGAAATTCCAGAATAATTATATGCATATTCAAGAGGAACGCGATAAGAATTCTAGAAAAGAACTTAGGTTCCATTGAAGTTGCGAATTTCTCGAAATTTCGAATTAAATTCCATATAAATATTTATATGAGTATTCCTGGTAAGTTCCCGATAAACTATTAGAAATATTCCAAGAAGTTCTCATGCATGAAATTGTATATTTTTCTATTATTCATTTATTATTTCATTTTAATTTGATTGAGGTCCCAGTAAACTGTGACGTTTTGAGGATGAAATAACCTCTCGCCCAGAAAAATAAAATAAACGATAAAGTTTCTTTTGTGAATCATCCTCTGTAAATTAAAATCGTGAATTTAAATCCTTTCATTCTGTTTGAGAGGAACGAGCGAACAAAATGTGTCCAATATTCATATTGAGTGCTCTACATTTCAAAGAACAAATAGAGAGGTCACAATTGTACTGGAAAATCGTTAAAAAGCTAAAGTGTATGCAGAGAAAAAAGAGGGCGTATGTAGAAAATTGAAGTCTAGAAATTAGCGTCAAAAGATTATAATCTCATTTAACAGACCATTGGATTTTCGCTTAATAAATTTGATAATCAGTTTTCAAGTCTCCTGATCTATTTAATTATAGTTCAGAAGTTCAAAGAAAAAAATATTTGATCAATGCCATTTGATAATTGCAATTACAATTCTTTGAACTTTAAAAGTTCTTTTAATTTTAGATTTAACTGTTGTTTGTCTCTTAGAATTTGTACTTCAAATTTTGAATCTAAATTGCCTTTAACTTAATTTTTGTCTTTTTTTATCATGAAATCTGTTTTAGTTTAAAAAAAGATGCAAAACTAATATAGAATATTTTCAGTATAAGTATTTCACGAATTATCGGATTTAGTTATCTATACATTATGCTCGTATATCTCTCACAGCTTACAATATCCTGCATGCCCTATTCACCTTCATAGTGCATCCTTTCAAAGAATTTTTTTAAATAGACTTTTGCAACTAGGTCTCGATGGAACATGCCAGGATTCAATAAGATTTCATCTGACGTGACTTTTCCGCGAATTCAATAGGACGTTCACACAGTAAAGGCGAGTGCAAAGTGATGCAGGCGAGGTCGATAGTTCGAGAGCGTTGGGAGGGAGGAGGCATGGGAAAAAAAGAGGGTGATAGAGCGAGAGAGACAGTTCGGGGATAGATAGAGGAAATGAGAAATCACATATGAGAGAGAATGAGAGAGTGAGAGAGAGTTAGAGCATATGGGAAAGAGAGAAAAATAGAGATAGAAACGGGGGTTGAAGTTTGAGTTGGTGGAGGTTTCGTACAATCGATGTTTATTGTCCCGATAGATGTCCCGATAGTGAATAATATAGATAGGAGCGGTAATACCACGAGCAACTGCAGCAGCAGCACCAACAAAGGCAACAGTTGTCTTTCTTCGAGCGTCCCATGAAGCCCGGACCTTGGCGCTGCGGTTGCTGAGGCTGTTGTTGGCCAGCCTGCTGCTGTTGCTGCAACTGGGGCTGCTGCTGCGCCGACTGCTGCGGATTGGTGTGCTGCGCTGTTGAGCCGGAGGCCTGACTTTGACTCTGGGCCCGCAGACGACAACCCCCGGCGACACCTTCGTTGCTGCCAGCGCTGTGACTAACGCCGATCCCCATTGCTGTAGCACCAATTCCGCTCGACATCTGCAGCAAATCATTCAGAATTACAATTATTCAATATAACAATCAAACTACTTACATAATACATTGTGCTAGAATCGGCCTAATTTTAGGTATATTCTGGCTAGGTTTTAGGGGCGGTTCATAACCTGTGATGGTTTGTTACAGAATAAACGAATTTTAAAGCTTGTTTTAAATTTTGTTAATTTTAGTTCAGAAAGTCGACCACGTGTTTGAGAACCACTGATTTAGTATGGGCTGTCTGTCTTTAGCCACGCCTCCCATCTTGGAATGCCTTCAACAAATATTCTTTAATTCCTAAAAGCCTCTAGTGACCACGTATCGCAGAAAAAAGAAACATTTTATCAAGTCCCTAGGTACATCCACAATATCAGAAGTCTCTGTAACAGTTCAGCTTCAAAGAAACTAATACACGAACTATTTTACAACGTCCACAAGTTAGACCTTTTTTATTGCCAAGATCTAGTAACGAAGTCAGGGCAATAAAGTTAGTCCCGTATCTAAGCATTCTCTATAACCACACCTAAAAGGCACACCCAACTCGCTACAGTCAGGAAATAAATAGTGATTATGCTAAAAAAGCGTACCCACAACAATCGATTAAACTCGACACACCCACCAAGAACGCCCATGGCCCCTGTTGACTAACCATGCCTCCTAGAAAGTCCTTTTTTTAAATAAGAAAATAAGTCAGGGCAATAAAGTAACTTCCGTAACGAAGCCTTCTCTACAAAAACGCCTAAAAGACACGTCCAACTCGGTACATTCAGGAAATAAATAATGATTCCGCTAAATAAGCGTACCCACAACAATCGATTAAACTCGACACGCCCACCAGGAACGCCCATGGACCCTGTCGACTAACCATGCCTCCTGGAAAGTCCTTTTTTAAAATAAGAAAATAAGTCAGGGCAATAAAGTAACTTCCGTAACTAAGCCTACTCTATAGCAAGGCCTAAAAGACATGCCCAACTCGCTACACTAGGGAAATAAATAATGATTCCTTTGTAAAAGCGTACCCACAACAATCGATTTAACTCGACACGCCCACCAGGAACGTCCATGGACCCTGTCGACTAACCGTGCCACCTAGAAAGTCCTTTTTTAAAATAAGAAAATTAGTCAGGGCAATAAAATAACTTCCGTAACAAAGCCTTCTCTGTAACCACGCCTAAAAGGCACGCCCAACTCAGTACATTCAGGAAATAAATCATGATTCCGTTCAAAAAGCGTACCCAAAACATTCAATTAAACTCGATACGCCCACCAAGAATGCCCATGGACCCTGTCGACTAACCATGCCTTCTGGAAAGTCCATTTTTAAAATAAGAAAATAAGTCACTGCAATAAAGTAACTTCCGTAATTAAGCCTTGTCTATAACCACGCCTAAAAAGTACGCTCAACTCGGTACATTCAGCAAAAAAGTAATGATTCTGCTTAAAAAGCGTACCCAAAACAATCAATTAAACTCGAAACGCCAATCAGGAACGCCCACTGACCCTGTCGACTAACCATGCCTCCTGGAAAGTCCTTTTTTAAAATAAGAAAATAAGTCAGGGCAATAAAGTAACTTCCGTAACTAAGTCTACTCTATAGCAACGCCTAAAAGACATGCCCAACTCGCTACACTCGGGAAATAAATAATGATTCCGCCTGAAAAAGCGTACCCACAACAATCGATTAAACTCGACACGCCCACCAGGAACGTCCATGGACCCTTTCGATTAACCATACCTCCTGGAAAGTCCTTTTTTAAAAAAAGAAAATAAGTCAGGGCAATAAAATAACTTCCGTAACGAAGCCTTCTCTATAACAACGCCTGAAAGACACGTCCAACTCGGTACATTCAGGAAATAAATAATGATTCCACTAGAAAAGCGTACCCACAACAATCGATTAAACTCGACACGCCTACCAGGAACGCCCATGGACCCTTTCGACTAATCATGCCCCCTCGAAAGTCCTTTTTTAAATAAATAATTTCATTGGTCTTCTGAAACCATTGACGTTAGTGAAAGAAATATTTCCTAGAAACAAACTAAGCCTGGCAAGGGGGAGGGGTGATTAGAATCTTCCTGGCAAAGAGGAAGTGGGCGTGGCCTTTGTCCTGACCTATAAACACTGACTGAAAAATTACGTCACGCAATTTTCAGCAAACTCTGATCTCTCTCACACCATAACTGTATATATAGAATCGATATAAATACATACGTGAAGGTTTCATTATATAAGGGGTCATGATTAAATTAGGTAACAAATTTTCCACCAAAGCATATGGTAGAGGGTGATTTTTTACAAACACTTTGAATTCTTAAAAAGACGAATTTTTAACAAAATACATTAATTTTTTACCAAATAGTTGAATTTTCAACTTATAAAGGATACATTTTTTAACGAAAAATGGAATGGTGCAGTTTTGAGATAAAAAAATTAATTTTTAACCAAAAAAAAACAACAAATTGTCAACCAAAACTAGTTCAACTTTCAACCAAGTAGTTGAATTTTCTTCTAAAAAAAGATGAATTTTTAACCAAAAAGTTAAATTTTCAACCAAAAACATGAATTTTCCGGTAAGAAGATTAATGTTCTGCCGAAAAACACGAATTTTCAACCAAATACATAAAAGTTCAACAAAATTGTTGAATTTAAAAGCCAAGAGGACGATTTATCTGGAAAACGGTTGAATTTGCGACCCAAAAATATGAATTATTAACAAAAAAGTTAATTTTCTTCGAAAAAGTTCAATTTTCATAAAATAGTTTAATTTTTTAACCAAATAGTTATATTCAAACCAAAAATATGAATTTTTAACAAAAAATTTAATTTTCAACAAAATTGTTTAATTTTCTACCAAATTGCTGAATTCTCAAAACAAACCAAATTAATGTAGAGCCAGACCGTCGCATTTTCAACCAAAATAGGTGAATTTTTATCAAAAAAAAAAAAAAAATTTTCGGCAAGAAAAGATCAATTTTTAATAGAAAAAAATATCAATTTTCACATAAAGATGGAACAGTTACATTGTTGTTAAAAGAAATTCTTAAAAAAACTAATTTTCAACTATATCGTTTCATTTTCAACCAAGGAGCTGAAGTTTCAACTAAAATTATGAATCCTGAAGAAAATTAACTTTCAACAAGAGTTTAACCCAAAAGATGACTTTTTAACCTAAAGGCTGAATTTTATGAAAATGGAATATGTATAAATTTTCAACCAAGGAGATGAATCTTCAACCCAAAAATATGATTTCTTAATACAAAAGTACATTTTCTACCAAATAGTTTAATTTTCGATCACATTGTTGAATGCTCAACTAAAACGGATTAATAAAAAAAAATAGTTGCATTTTTAACCAAAAAGGATGAATTTTCAACTAACAAGAATTATTTTCGACCAAAAAATACTAATGTTTAAAAAAGTACATGAATTTTCAACTAAAAATGATCAATTTCCAATAAAAAAATATCAACTTTCAAGCAAATGGAATAGTTGATTAGGTTGTGGTTTCAAGTTACAAGTGTCAAGTTATGCACTTTTTTTCAAGCGGCCTTTTTTGAAGTGTCAATTATACTTGAGTAGATTCTAGTTTTATTCTAGTTTTATGGAACGAAATTATATTTTTGCCGAAAAAAAGTTGAAAAACAAAATTTTTTTCAATCTAGAATCTATATTATGTTGATGGCTAACTATATGTTGTTTAAATAAAGAATTTTTATACAGAAGGTGTTTTGCCGAGTTGTATCAGAGTTTCTTTGCTTTCATGGCAGTAAGGGTTAATTTAGTTCGCATTTAAGCGAATAAACAAGAAAAAGGGTATGTTTCTTAAATCAGGGAAAAAAGAAGACTTCTTTAAACTGTATCATCAGGGAACCCTTATTGTCAACCCTCGGTGCGTGGCACCCAGGCCGGGCCACCCCCAACGCCGCTACTGGTCCGTCCGTCAACGCGATAACTCTCGAAAAAATAAACGGATCAATTCGAGCTTTGGCACATTTTTTTCGATCCTAAAGCAGAGAAAGAGCTCGACAACCAGCATTCTTTAACCAACGGTTATGGTTTTATCCATCGGAAATGCTATCCAAAAGCAAATATTCCATTTTTACGCCAAACGACGACAGGTACGTGAAAAAAATTTCAGAGAAGAATTGAAGCTTTTCAAAATATCTGCAGTTTTTCCATTTTTTGATAGGACTCCTCTTTTTTGTTTTATGGATCGAAAGTGAATAAGTTGAAAATTCTAATTTTAAGCTAAACGACAGATAAGTAAAAAAGTTTGAGAGAAGCATTATTGTGGCTTCTTAAAAGACCTATAATGTTTCCCTCAACCATTTTTTGATAAGACTTGATATTTTGGTATTATTCATCGAAAATACTATGAAAAAAATAAAAAATTTAAATTTTGAGCCAAACGAGGAAAAATGTGCGGGAAAATCTTAAAGAGGAAATATAGCTTTTGAAAAGTCCCATAAAATTTTTGATAACCATTTTTTTATATGACATGTCATTCCGGTTTTATTTATCGAAAATACTATGAAAAAAATTGAAATTTTAAAGTTTGAGCAAAACGACGTGAGATATGGAAGAAAGTTCTAAAGATGAATTGCAGCTTTTAAAAATTCCCGGGATAAACAAAACACTGCATGTTACAAAAGTCCGATTCACGCCGAGCAAAAAAAAAATTAATAACAATTTTTCAAATATACTTTCTTGAATCCCTGTTACTTTATCAAACAAAAGTTAACTTAAAGCATATTTCCTGAAAATTTCATCACAAAATTCTAAAAACTGACGAACAGAGCACGAGTTGAAGTGAAAAACGGATCGAAATCGATTTTTTCAAAAA
Source organism: Andricus coriarius (assembly GCA_932066315.1). Classification (NCBI taxonomy): domain Eukaryota; kingdom Metazoa; phylum Arthropoda; class Insecta; order Hymenoptera; family Cynipidae; genus Andricus; species Andricus coriarius. Next base: position 10,037 of record CAKNWT010321206.1, read on the forward strand.
ACTCCATTCCACATCCAAATATATCCTTTAAAAATGAAAATCCGAAAATTTTGTGGAAAGCCTCCAAGGGACTTCGTTTTCGCATGAGAAAATTGTATTTCCGACCCCTGAGTTGACGTTTCCAAAGAATTTAAATGCTCTCCTGATCAGGAAACATTAATCCATATTAGGGGCCGTGCATAAATCATGT
>CAKNWT010321214.1:0-16123 GCA_932066315.1 Andricus coriarius
GTGAAAATTTCCGTGCATTTTCTTGTCTAGTAGCTCTTGATGGAATTGATTGATGAATTGACGGCTTTGTAAAGGAATGCTCCTTCACCAATCATCTCGTGGTTCCTGACCATTTTTAGAAGAGGATCTCTGCCATTGGCTACGATATAAGCTGTACTTAGAACAATTCGGTTATGAAGACACTGGAGATTCAGAAGTCCGCGTCCACCTTGACGGCGTGAAATGTATAATCACGGAACTGACGAATTGATATGCAAGCTTTTATGCATATGCATGATCTTACGTGTGGTGACATCAAGGGCCTTAAGTTCGTTCTTTGTCCATTGAACGAACCCAAACGAGTAGAGTAGAACCGGGACGGCATGTATGTTAGTCGCAGATACTTGTTCAACGCTGTCAGACTGGAAGACCAAATCTGTCGAAGAGGATGCTTGTATCTGTTTCGGAGAGACTCCTTTACTGATTTTACGTCCTGAATGCGGCTTTGAGGCACACCCAGGTATGTATAGGTCTCTCCAGTGTTAAGATGTCTTATAACACTTATATCCACAAGGTCAGGGTCCTCGGGAACGCCAACAATCTTTCCGTTCTTCAGATGAATTTAGGCACATTTATCCAATCCAAAGTCCATCCCAATCTCTCCTGTGTACTTCTTGACGATATTTATGGCAGTTTAAAGTTAGCCTTTACTAGAGGCGTAGAGCTTCAGGTCATCCATATAAAATACGTGAGTGGCCTTATGCTCGCGCTGGTTAGTGTCGCCACAGAGGTATCCAGAAGAATTTCGTAGTGCGAGAGATAGAGGCAGAAGTGTGATGCATAAAAGCAAAGGGCTCATGGTATCGCCCTGAATTACGCCCCTCGGAAAGGTGACGTTGTTTTTTGTCACACGATAATTTTCAGACGAGATAGTAAATCTAGTTTTCCAAAGAGGCATTAATCTCTCTATGCATCTCACTGTGTGTGGATGCACCTTCAAGCTTTCCAACAGACAGATGATAAGTCCATGAGAGGTTCAATCGAAAGCTTTCCGGTAGTCAATCCAGGCCATTGACAGGACGCGTTGATGGGCTGCAGCGTCTTTACAGACACACCTCTCACTTAGAAGGTTCTCTCGATAGCCTGCTACACCTTTTTTCGAGCCACGTTGTTCGTACATCTGACACCACACAGGCTCAATTCGCCTAACAATCCTGTTGTTTAGGACAGCTGTAAAGATCTTATACAGTGTCCAGCACCGAAAAAGTTCTTCGTGCCTCCAAGTGCTTTTTTCACCTCTTCGGCAGTGATTGATGGAAATTCCTCCTCAGATTTTATGAGGTTCTCGCAAAATTCCTTGAAGCGGATGATATTGTCAGTATCTTCTTTCAACTTTAGGGTTTTCGGGATCTTGTATACCTCTCTCCAAAAAGTCTCTACCTTGTTGGGCTTGGGTGGATTTTTGACAGAAACAGGGTTATCACTGAAGAGGCGAGATGGGTCAGTGAGAAACTTTTGATTCTCCCTGATCCATCTCTCCCTCTTTTGTATTCTCCTCCTTGCGTCAGATAACAGCCGTATTTTGTCAACAATATGCTGCTTGATTGTCAGCAGCTTTGACTTGTTTAGTGTGTGATTCAAGATCCTCAGTTCTTGGGCGAACTTTCGAACCCTTTCCATGAATGGTCCACCAGATGTTATGTAGTCAATAACACATTGAACACGGGACGCATTCTATCTTGCCCATCCAATCTTCTTGCTCAGTTGATGCAAGCGTCTTTTGATCCATCGTCGGTTTGAGCCTTCGATTTCAAACAGCCAAAGCTCTCGCAGCACCATAAACTGAGCAATTGATGGTCCAGAGGTCGGATTCTTGCGATATTTCTCCATGAAGAGAGGCATCCATTTCAGTCAAATCTTGGGGCTTAGGAGGAACTTGCATGTTAATGTTCCTTTTTGTCCGGAAATCGTGATCATCTCTCAGAAGGTGCCTGCTTTCCGCGGTTGGTCTTAATGTCGGTTCCTCATTTTCGGCTGCAGCTTGATCAAGCAGGGGTTGGGGAAGCGCTCCGCGTACATATCCATTTTTCTAGAGGTAGGCACGTTGATTTCGCAACGATTGAATCGAAACGTGCTGAAGCTCTAAGTGTTTTTTGCACGACAGAGTATGGATACGCGCCATAAAGCGCGTTCGATCGTTTTGAACCGCATTTAGAACTTTTTGGTGGTGTAATTGTTGTTCCCACGAGCAGCAAGGGAAAGGGTTCGTCCATCCTTGTAGAGCCCCGCGTGCAAGGATAAGGCTGCATACTCACTGAGCATACGTGTTTTCTTAATCAATTATAACATTGGGATATTGCACAATTTTTACTAAAGGTACGGGCCTGGAAAGAGAAGGAAGACATTGGCTGTATCTGTTACCTGTAAAATGGTTTTCATTTATTATCTTCTCGAAAAAGCGTTTACTTTGAATAGTTCTTGCATTATAAGATTTATTTCGAGTTGACGCAGTTAGGGAAAACTGTTTCAAATCTTTTTGAGTTTTTATTGTCCTGATAAAAAAATTGTCTTCCTATTTTGCGCCTAAAAGCAGCCCACGACTAGCCTCGATTAAACTCAACCCAAAGGTGCTGGTACTTCTGACTTTTTTGTGTTTTCGATTCGAGTATGCCTTAGGGATCATTCATAAACTACGTTACGCGTTCTTCTTTTGTTCAAACAAAGATGATAATATAACTTCCATGTAGTGAAAATGGGCACAAGATAGAAACAAAAGAAAATAGTGCAACGTAGTACATGAACGATCCCTTACGACCATTTCAAGACTAGAATAAAAACGCTAGACCCATTTTTGAGAAAAATCTACTTTTCTTCTATTTTATCATTTTCTGCCAATTATTCCTTGATTTGACCCCGGATAAAAATAATTTAACTTCCTGTTTTATTCCTTTTTGTTGGTCCTGAATTTCACGTAAAAATAGTGCACAATCTATTTGAAAACCGGTTTTTTTTTTCAAAAAAATGACGATTTTAAGAATATTAAATATTTTTGCGCAAGAAATATTTACATTATAGAGAAGTCAAGTAAGGTTTATACCTCGGAATTCGGGGGCAAATGTATGCAAATTTCAAAGTCTATTTTTTTCAAAACTTGCCAAAAATCGATTATTAAGTTGAATAACTTAAATAAATAAAGTCCTAGAGGCACACAAATAATGTGTGTGTATATATATATTAGAGTTGCTGATTATTAATTTAGGGTAAGAAATCCAAAATGGCGGATCAAAAGTTTGTAATATTTTTAAACTTTGTTAAAAAAAACATAATAAAATAGTTTTCATATTTGACATACATATTTCTTAAGGCATTGGAAATAGGTATAAAATAAGTTGGTCTCGAAAATAAGGGTGAAAACACTCTTAAATCGAGCAAAGCACCCCCCAAAAATGATTTTTGACGTTTATTTTGGAAAGGGTGCATCGGACAAAAATGCCTGGATATAGAAACATAGTACTTACCATTTACAACAGGAATTATTGTATGAATTTTTCCTCTCCGGGTCATACTTTTTGAGTAATGAACCCTCTGAGTAGGGGATGAGATGTACCGTGTGGGTGGCACGCTCCTTTCGTAACTCAAATCTCGAAATGAGATGTGTTTTCGAGGAAAATGTACAGAAGTTAAATTGTAGAACGGAAAATTCTGTACAATTTTTGTTATGTACACTTTCATCCAGAGACGACCCCATTTCGAGATATGACTTACGAATGGAGCGTGCTACCCGCACGGTACAATCACCCCTTACCTTAAAGGTTGATTACTCATAAAGTATGACCCAGAAATTAAAAATTCATAACATCATTCTTATTGTAAATTGTAAGTACTATTTTTGTATATTCAGGCATTTTTGTCCGATGCACCCTTTTCAAAATAAGCGTCAAAAATTATTTTTGGGGGTGCTTTGCTCGATTTAAGGGTGTTTCGTCCTTATTTTCGAGTACAACTGATTTTATATCCATTCCCAATGCCTTAAGGCTAAGGGCGCATGTATGCCAAATATAAAAACTTTATTATTTTTGTTTTCAAAAAAGTTTAAAAATGTTAAAAACCTTTGTCCCGCCATTTTGAATTTTCCACCCAAAATTCATCATCAGCAACCCTAATACTCACACACGCACACACTTTAGGACTAGGACTTTATTTCTAGGACTTTATTTATCTTCAAGACTTTATTTATTCACATTATTCAACTTTATAATAAATTTTCAGGGATTTTATAAAAAAAAATTGTTTTTGAAATTTGCAAACATTGCTACTTTTTCAACTTTTTATTACATACTTTTAGCAACATAATGCAAAACGTTTAATGAAAATCCGTGCATAGTCCCCGGGTTCTGAGCTTTTGCTTTTTTAACGTCTAGCGTGACTCCTCTATAAGATTCACAAGGTTTTGAATGAACTATTTTTTTACAGTTACGCGTTATTAAATAATTTCGTTACAATTTGGGTATTGTGAATAATTTAACCTAAATCAAGGGAATATTGATAATTAATTACTTAATTAATTGTTAATTAAAAAAATTTGCGGTTTTTTTCGAATTCCTGACCTTTTCTCTGTACTTGACCGTCAGTTTATCGTCTTCACTTAAGCGTCTGTATTTTCTTGGCCTCACGTCACAGGTTTCTTCTAAAGTCCGTGTCTAGAGTCGCTCTTGTACGTGTATGTTCTCGTCGCTTGCAAATGAGGACAATAGGTATATGTTATCGAACGATCTTACATCCATGTATTCGCGTAATTGTGAGTTACATGCTGCCATCGAAGCTTGGTGCCTGGTATCAACTTCGACGAGTACCGAGTACAGAGTCTCTCAGCCGTGGCACCGTTTATCAGTTCGTGTTAACTCACACGTGTAGTAGACTAGGTAGGAATATGTGATTGTTTTGCATGCATACGCAAAGTACACAAGACGACTTCCAAGAGTCTCGTCTAATGAACAAGCACAAGTAGACCACGTCTCTTTGAGCAGATCCAGTTCAACTCATCGTACGCACGTATTTCCTCCCATAAATGTGCTTCGATACGTACTCAACCAATAACAAACACTGGAGAATATTTTCAAGGCCAAGATTCAGGATTTTAAGATTTTAAAAGCAAAAACAATTATATATATGATATGATAATGTACATTTATAATTAATTAGAGATAGGAGGGTGTAAGCATTAAGCACTCAACCTTGGAAGGTCTTTCTGAAGGTTCGTAAGGGTAGAATCGCTCATACTTAATAGTATTTATGCTACGCGACAAACTTGGTTTTTGTAAATCTAAAAGTAATACCGAAGGTCTGCACTTAATTGACTGATTGCGCCTTGTTGTACTGCTACGCTGTTAGAAATATCTGGTTGAATTTTTAACCACATGTGGTTGAAGATTTATACAATTACCGTTGTTGAAATTTCAACTACTTGTGAATGAAAAATTAGCTACACGTGTAATTGAAATTTCAACCAAGCAGTTGAAATTTCAACCACATGTAATTGAAATTTCAGTAAAGAGAAAACAAAATTTTCGGCACAATTGGTGAATTTCAAGGCAATTATAATTTTTCAAAAATCTTAAAGAAAACCCATGAAGATTCCTGAAAAATACTGTGCTTTGAAATTCACTAACTGTACCGAAAGAATTCTGATAAGGAATCAGTGAGTTATTTCGTACGTTTGTGTCGTGTGATCCATGAGATTAACAAAGTGCCCAATCAAACTTTTCAACACTCGGTTTTGTACACATAACCTAAAAAAGCATACAGCAGTTAGTACCACTAGTCTGAATGAAATTTTCCCATTATGATAATATTAATCCAACGTACCTTTTGTTTTCTTCTTTTCCTGAATATTATGTGCTTCATTAATTTCATGGATCTCACGACACAAACGTACGAAATAACTCCTCGTGGCACTCTGTCTCGTTGGGGTCTGGCCTGTCCAGAAGTATGAGGGCGCATTATGTATGCGCAAACGTCTTATTGAATTTTCAACTACATTTGGATGAATTTTATTTCAACTCCGTGGATGAACGAGATTTCAACCACAAAAGTGGTTGAAAAGTGGTTGAATTTTCAACATATTTCTAACAGTGTAGCGATCATCTGGTACTATACCGTCATTTCTATCCTGAGTTATAAACGTGAAGAGTCTACAAAATTTAGAGACCTTACGAAATTTGTTAGTGTTTACAGATAAAAAAAACTGTACATACTCTCTACACAGACACACACACACACACACACACACACAAAGGTTAAACAACCACCACAGGGTCCCACTTCAAGTTACTGCCATCTTACTGCCATCTATGAAAATGACACCGGCTCCCAGTAGAACCGCGGTAAATCACTTCTATGGCCACGTGAAACGTGGCCATAGCTGCATAAATTTCACTGTGGTTTAGTTAAATTTTATAAACATGCATTGAAAATGAAGTAACGATTTTCATTAAATTTAATAAACCTGAATGAAAATATCAACCAAATTTAAAAATAATTCATGAAATTAAATTTATAATCTTTGCATGTGATATATTTTTCTATCGATTAATACATTGTTTGCAATTACATGTACAAAATTGGTTTTACTTTGTCATTTCGAAAGAAGTAATTTCAGAGAACTGTTCTTAAAAAAGTTTCACTATTCACATTGAATATCCAAGCATATTTATGAACATTTACATTGAAATTTCAATAAGTTTTTCACTAACCGCAGTGTAAAAAGCTTCACTAACATTTTCATGAAATTTCATGAACTTACTTCTAACAATGTTGGTGGCCACAGGGCACGACGAAATCACAGCGACAGGCTGGCGAAACCCTCGTGTGTCTTAAGGACACGAAGCGACCCAAGGATGACAGCTTTCTGCATCCATCTCAAAAGTGCCTTGGCATGTTTTTGGCACGCGGGTATGGCTACTTTCGTATGATAGTTTCGCATCGCCGAGAGTACCGATCACAAGGACACATACTCTTGATACCTCTCCTCCTTTTCCTTCTCCTTGGCAGTGATGTTGTAGTGGGCTGCAACCGAGAATCCGATCACGAAATATAGTTCGTTCCTCGAAATCTTGGAGAATCACGTCAGACCCCGAGTGTGCAATGGAGACTGCTATCAAAAAATCGTAGTTCCAGAAATTTGGCACTACTCATTTTGGACAGTTGACTCTATCCCCTTGGAGCGTTCGACAGGACAGGGTCGCGGCCACCACCATGAGAGTGACAAAGTTGTTCATAAAGCACTCTTAGGGCCGCATTATATCTGTAGAGATGCGTCGTTCCCGCGTGAGTGGGACGCCCGGATTGTATATGTTCTAGGTACTGATCGTGTGCATGACACGCTCTACACCTATCGCTGTGAACTTCTTGACGTAAAATGTGGTCACGTTATACTATGTTGGAAATCATACAGTCCTGGCATACGAAAATGAAACTCTCTGTACGTGAATGAAGCCCTGATGATCTGAGAAAAGCAAAAGTTTGCTCCTTCGAGAAGTACTGTTTTTCTACATTCCTATGAAAATTTCCGTGCATGTTTTTGTCGACTAGCTGTTGGTGGAACTTTTCATCTTCTGGTTTCTTTACTTCAATTTTTAGAAGTGAGGCATCTAGATGGATTAATGCACTTTCCTCACTTCTGATGTTAAAATTCAGGCCAAGGGTCTCGGCCGCCTACTCCGCGGCATTGTAAAGGAATGCTGCTTTGCCAATAATCTCGTGTTTCCTGACCATTTTTAGGAGAGGATCTCTGCCATTTGCAACGATGTAAGCTGTACTCAGAACAATTCGGTTATGAAGACATTAGAAATTTAGAAGTCCGTGTCCGCCTTGACGGCGTAAGATATATAATCGCGGAGCGGACGAATTGATATGCAAGCTCTTATGCATATATATGATCTTACGCTTGGTGATATCAAGGGCAGTAAGCTCATTCTTCGTACATTGAACCACCCAAAACGAGTAGAGTAGAACCGGGAAAGCAAGCATGTTAGTCGCAGATACCTTTCTCAAGGCTGACAGATTTTTTTAGCACAAATCAGTCGAAGAACATGCTCAGGGTCCTCTGGACACCAGTAATGTTTCTTCGCTTCAGATTAATCTTGGCACACTTGTACAATCCAAAGTCCTTATCAATCTCTCCTCTGTACCCCTTGACGATATTTAAAGCAAGTTGAAGTTTACTTGCGCCAGAAGCATAGATCTTCAGATAATCCATATAAAATACACGAGTGACCTTATGCTCGCTATGATTTGTGTCGCTGCAGAAGTACCGTGGAGAATCGCGTAGTGCGAGAGATAGAGGCAAATCGATGCAAAGAGCAAAGGGCTCATGATGTCGTCCTGAAAGACGCTAGTCTTTCGATAGTAAATCTAGTTTTCCAAAGGGACATCAATCTCTCTACTCATTTCACTATGTTTGGATGAACCTTCGAGCTTTCCAACAGACAGATGATAGGTCTATGAGAGGTTAAATCGAAAGCTTTCCTGTAGTCAATCCAGGCCATCGACAGTGCGCGCTGATAAGCTGCTGCATCTTTGCTGATACACCTGTCAATTAGCATGTTCTCTCGGCAGCCTGCTACACCTTTTTTTGAGCCACGTTGTTCGTACATCTCTCTCCACATAGGCCTAATTCTTCAGACAATCCTGACGTTTAGGATAGCTGTAAAGATCTTATACAGCGTGTTAAAACAAGTTGTTGCCCTGTAATTCTCTGGGTTGGACAATTTGCCTTTCTTCGGTAGGAGTATAGTGCATCCTGACACATGCCACTCTGGAATGGGCGTCCTCGACTTCAAATATGAGGTGAATATGCAGGCCAGATGTGCGTGTGTAGAAGTAAACTCCTTTCACCAGAAGTTCTTGAAATCATCTGGTCCTGTAGCGGAATAGTTCTTCGTGCCCCTAAGTGTTTTTTTTCACCTCTTCGGCAGTGATTGATGGACACTCCTCTTCCGATGTCATGAGTTTGTCGCAAAACTCTTTGAAGCAGATGATATTATTAGTATTTTCTTTCAACTCCAGTGTTTTCGGGATCTTGTATACCTCTTTCCAAAAAGTCTCTACTTCGTTGGGCTTGGGTGGATTTTTGACAGAAACAGGGAGATCGCTGAAGAGTCGGGATGGGTCAACGAAAAACTGTTGTTTCTCTCTGGCCCTTCCCTCCCTCTTCTGTATTGTCCTTGCGCCAGATAAAACCCGTATTTTGTGAACAATATGGTGATTGATTGTCAGCAGCTTTGACTTGTTCAGTGTATGATTGAAGTTCCTTAGTTCTTGAACGAACTTTCGAACCCTTTCCGTGAACGGCCTGCCAGATGTTATGTAGTCAATAACACACTGAGTACGGGATGTATTCTGTTTGGCTCATCCAATCTTCTTGTTCAGTTGATGTAAGCGTCTTGTGGCCCTTTGACTATCTTCGGTTTTACTTTTCGATTTGAATCAGCCAGAGCTCTCGCTGCTCCATAAACTGAACAATTGACTGTCCAGAGGTCGGACTTCGACGAGATATCCTCACGAAGGGAGGCATTTATTTCAGCCAGGTCTTGGGACTCAGGAGGAACCTGGATGTTAATCTTCCTTCTTGTCCTGAAATCGCGATCATCTCTTAGGAGGTGCCCGCTTTCTGCGGTTGGTCCTAATGTTGCTTCCTCCTCTTCGTCTGTGGCTTGTTCATGCAGCGATTGGGGAAGTGCCACGCGCGCATATCCCTTTTTCGAGAGGCAGACGGTCTGATTTCGCAAAGACTGATGCGGACGTGCTGAAGCTCTAGGTGTTTCTGGCACCACAGAGTGTGCATACGCGCCATACACCCTCCATGAACAGGGAAAATGCTGGAATTGTAGTAGTCTAGCAAATCATCCATCAGTTGATTCATCCACAAAATGTGAGCATTTCGCCGATTCGTCATTGTGTTTCCATCTAAATTATTTCAAGCACCCCGAACTCTGGTGTGATCGGCACTGTTTGCCGACACTCGTACTCTTTTCTTGCTCACTTTTCTCATATGAACTCCTTGACGATTTCAAACGTCGTATTAAATCAATTAATAACATAACCCCGGAGAAACCGGGTGAGCGGTGAAGCAACGTGTAAAGGAACATGAGAGTAAAGTCGGGCTAAAATATTTCACACAATCAGCGCTAGCTGAGCATCATATCCAAACAGTGCATAGCATTTTATTTGACATACCAACCGTCATCGCAAAAACATACAATATTTTTCCAAACAAAAAAACATAGAGAAACAATCGGAATCATAAAAATATCCTAATAACATCAATAGGGATAATGGATATAATACTAAACCGATTTGGCGTTTCGTCCTCCCGGGTTTTAACAAAAAAGACTTGATTGGCCAATCAAGTTCGACCAGTCTCCAAGTCTTCGTAGTTTTGTACAAAATAATTAGAAGGCACCACATGATGATGTATGTAGCCTCCAATAAGGATCTTATTTTCATGTTGTTCTCTGTTAAAACTAAAGGAGTAATGATAAATACTACGAATAATATTAATTTTCATTATTATATAAGTTTCGCAAAATTGAAAAAAATGAATGATACATAGAATAATGACAGTAATTACCAATCTTTTATTTTTTGAGAAATATGATAACAAAATTTTGAACTTGTTTATTTGCTCGGCAATCATTGCCTTTTATTTGACTCCGGTGCATAAACGCGTTTTTATGCGACAGAGTAGAGTATCGTAATGCTGTACATTACGATACAGCGGAAGCTCACTCTTCACATTACACTCCGCTGTATTGTAATGTACAACATTACGATACTCTACGCTGTCGCAACAAAACAAAAATTTCAAATGAATACCCTTAAGAGTTGAACAATTTTTAATCTTTCGAATTATGACTGATTATTTGTCAATTGTCAACGTTCAAATTTAGAATTGCTGCTAGTTATATTTTTCAACTAAGATGTTCTTCTCATAATAATCTAAACTATAAAATGCTGTATTTAGAGTTATTAAAAGCGTATATCAATCATTGAAACTTGAATAACCGGGAAACAGTTTTGAATGAACAGATACTGACCATTTAAAATTAAAAAATTTTAAATTTAAAGTCTGACAATGCGAATCTTTAATTAGCTAGCATTTAATATGAAATAATTTTCAATTTTGTAACTTTAAAAATTGACCAATTTCAAACTATACCTTATACCTTTGAAAATTACATTATTTTAAATTGATGCATCTGAAATTAAGGAATTCTATGTTTAAAAGTATAAAAACTTTAACGTTTCAAATTTTAGGGTTCAAAATTGAGCAATCTGAATTTTGGACCATTTAGAAAAAATCAAAGTTGATTTAATCAATAAGTTTAGTGTGAAAAGATTCAGGATGAAACAATTTCAAAACTTGAAAACCTAAAGTGTTGAAAATTAATTACTATTTGTTCCGAATCGAACAGATTAAAAAAATATCCAGTTTATATTTGAAGCTCGCTGGACTAGAAATCCTGCTACTTCGTCATTTTCTCCTTTGAATAAGTTTCTGCCATGTGCGGTTGACAAAATGTACTCAGTTTATGAAGTCTATTAACTCGAGGGTTTTGTGTTTAAACAAGCATTTACACATTTACTCCAAACGTTTAATGGCTTGAATCGTAGGGGTTAGCATACCAATATTTATTCAGCCTGTTTAATAATATCGGCCCACCTATTACCACCACGCTGCTACTCGTAATCCTCCAAGACCCTCTTGAAGAATAGATACTTCAAGAAAGCATGCTCATTGTGAAATTACTGTTCTTTAAATATACTTTCAATTCAATGTTTGGGTCATGCTACTTCTGAAAGGGTACTGCAATTATTAGCTTGGTATGTTTGAAAAGTGAATTTACATTACTTGTACGGATATTTACATTTCTCGGAGAAAAAATGTTTGGTTCTCACAGCGCAAAATGGTTTGGTTGCTACAGGAGAAACAAAATTTGTTTGTTGTCACAAAAATATTTTGCAGATAAGAAACATTTTTTTGTCTTAATGAGAATGCTTTTCAAATTAAAATATCTCAAGTTTTATGGAATTAACCAAATTTGGATTGGTTCAGCAAAGGTTTGTTGAAAGACTCATATTGTTTCTGAGACAACAACCAAAATTGCTCATTTATATAATAATGTAATCATTTTGTTGTCTGAACCAAACAGCACAATGGGCACCAGGACATCCTAAAGACGTTCTTAGAATGTACCTCTGTGTCATGTAACTTGACGTCTTAAGACATTATTTGGATCTTTTCATGTCTTTAAAAGGTCCTCAGAACGCCCGCCAAAAGACGTCTTAGAAAAACTTTAGGACTTGTGTGCCCACTGGGAGTTTACTCTGTGTGGAAAGATAGATTTATCATAATGTTAATTTCGTTTCTAATTTATCATGAATTAAGTATAATAATTTTTATTCTTGTTACAGCCTCAAAATTTGGTCCTTACTGGTGATTTTCCTGATTGTGACGTGAAACTCTGTGATTTTGGAATATCTCGATACATCAATCATGGCGCGGATATTCGAGAAATTCTAGGCACACCCGACTACGTTGGTAAGTAGATAAAAAATTCTATTAAATAAAAAAGTAAGAATATAAATCTATTCTAGCAAGAGCATAATATTTTAGTTTGATACTCAAAATTTAAAGAAAAATTCAATCAATCCTATGCACGTTTGTTCTTGTGTAAAATCCAATATTTAGAAACACAAAAACGATAGAGCAACATTTGGATTTTCATTTCAATATCACATTTACTTGAACCTTGCCTCTACGGCTTCTCAGTGACACTCCAGTTTGAAGCAAAATTGCAGTTCAATCGTATAACAGTGTAATCCCATTAAAGGGAAAGTACATTTTTTATTCCTTTTTCTTCTGTATTTTACATCTTTAATTGATTATATTGTCACAAAAAACATAAAAAGCTTTTTTTTTATTCCGAAATTACGATTTAAAATTCTAATCTGGATTTCTTTTCAGCCCCGGAAGTATTGAACTACGAGCCGATAAGCCTCGCAACCGATATGTGGTCCGTTGGTGTTCTGCTGTATGTTCTTCTGACAGGGTGTTCGCCATTTGGAGGAGACACCAAGCAGGAAACCTTCTGTAATATCAGTCGCTGCCACTTAGACTTCCCTGACGATCTCTTCGAAGACGTTTCGACAGAGGCGCAAGATCTAATGCGGAAGCTCATGGTTAAGAATCCAAGGTGAGAACTCAAAAAAATACATTACGTGAGCAATATTATTGTTAAAAAGTTAAATTCCGCCCAATGCTGTGGCCTCTACAAACTTTTAGGAATTCAAGCTTCCTCTTTATTCTTTCCATGCCCAGGTAAAAAAGTTATATACAGTCCAAACTCCGAGCATCGCCGCCCCGAGCATTGCTGCTTCCCCGATTTCTCGCTCGAGCGCTACCCCCACGTTAGCGTCAGTCGCGACCAGGGTTGGTCACTTACGCTTAATTCGAGTATTTTCTGCGTATAATACGTTTTTGACGTAATATACGTCGAAAACAGTAGAAAACCGAAGAAAACTCCTGTAAGTTACAGTTAAAATATAATAATTATTAATAATTCTGTTGAATCCGTTATAGTAATTAAAAATAATAATTATGCCTGGGCTGGGAAGAAAAGCCCAACATCACAATGTACTCTCATGGAAGGATAGGTTTTTTGAGCGAAAGAAAAAAGGACAGAAAACTTTCGCAGTGTCTTTTCTGTGATAAGATTTATGAGTTTGTAGAATAATTGGTCCCACATTTTTCCTTTAGGTCTACCCCCTCGATACATCTTTTTACAATTTACTGCAATGAAAAGTTGAAAAGCGAAGACGGCAGGCGCGGATCCAGAGAAGGGCTTTAGAGGGGGCCATCCAATGATTCCCCCCCCCCCCTACTCTCAAGGGGGTTAATAATAATTTTGAAGTTATTTATTCCCTTTGAATATTTATTATCAATTATATAAATATATTAATTATGAACGTTATAAACAAAATAAACAAATGTTCAAATAGAAACCATATTTTTATATTTATAAGCTGCGTCTTGTATGTCATGGTTTAATTATTAATCAGCACGTATAAAATAGCCCTAAAATCTGCGAAGTCAAGTATAAACTATAAAAAGATTATTTTTAAACAGCAAAATTTAGGCGTATATTTCCACTCTTTACGATATTCATATTTTCGGTTCAAATCCGGGCTGAGGCAGACTTTTTCTTGTTCTTAAAAAATTATTGTCTGAAGTAATCGATTTATGAGTCAAAATTTGTATTAATTATAAATGCAATATATTATTTTCAATGCTCTAAATTAAAGAATGAATAAAAAAATTTATAAATTTTCAAAATTATATCGTTTTACGCAATTTTAAGTTAGAAACATTAAAAATTGAAAGATTACAATTTCTTAAATTGAACACTTTCTAAATTAGAACTTACATTATTTTAATGTTAAGTAGATGTAAATAAATAATTTTTCAATTGTTATTTATACATCAAAATTTGTTTTGAAATCTTTTAAAACATTCTCTTAAGACTATACTTTTTTACTAAAAAATCAATTTAAATTTTCCCAGGAACCTTAAAGAAAAAATTTATCATCTTGAAACCTTTCAAAATCCTTAAAAAGCTACATAATTTTATTTTAAGATCTTCGGAAATCTATATTTTATTTTACATTTTTTGGAATCTTCACAAATTTTCAGTTATTCTTGAAAATATGTCAAAACTTCTCAATATCTTTTAAACTTATTTCAATTTTTTCCAAATTTATAACTATTAAATTTTTATTTATTCATCAAAATTTGCTTTCGCTTTAAAATATTTTTAAATATTCTGTTTAAATAACTTTTTAAAAATAAAAATCATTAAAAATTTTCCCATGAATATTAAGACAATATTTGTATTCTCCTAAACCTTTCAAAATCCTTAAAAGCTTCAAAATTTTATTTAAAAACTTCTAAATATCTCCTCAACCTATTCGATTGTTTTAAAAATGAATACATTTTTATTTGATATTTACACATCAAAATTCAACATTTTCACTTATAAATAAATTTTTATTAATTAAAACAATTAAGATTAATATTGTAACGTTCAAAGTTTAGGTTTAGCTCTCCGAAATTTTAACGATTCAAGGCTTTCTGTTTCGAACAATTCAGTTTCAAATTGTTTAGTTTTGAATATTTCATTTATAATTGTTCATTTCAAATAAACAGTCAAACATTGCTGATTATTAAAAAATTGTCCTTTTTCTTGATTACAAATTTTCAAATTGAACTCGTTAAAAATGGTATATTTTATAATGAATCAACAGATAGTTTATAAATTTTCAATCGGAAGTTTACATTTGATTAACTACTAAGGTTTTCGAATTGAAACAGTTCAATTTTTAACGTCAAAATTGGTAAATTCTTTAATTTTAGCAGATTCAGATTAGCCCTATAAAATGAAACAATTATTGTTCAATTTCGAAGACACGAACTACAGTTTAATTTTTGAAATCATTTTTTAATTTATATTCACAGTTGATCAACTTAAAACATTTTTTGTCACAAAATTTCAGTTTCAAAATATATTAACATTCTTTTGATTGAAAATGTACCCTTAAAAATTAATATGTAAAATGGAAAATTTTGATGGTAAAAGATTTAAGAATTCCACATTGTAAACTGAATGATTTCATAATTGAAAAAGTTAACAACTCAACTTAGCATTTAAAAAAAGTTGAAATCAAACTTATTTCAAATTGCATTATATATCTTGTGATATGAAATTTGTGATATTTCAAGTCATTGGATAGATTTTTCTTTCAAAAACTTGTAAAAATACCGGTCAAAAATAAATTCACTGCCATTTCCCGCTCTCAAAACATTCCCGTCATCTCCCGGTTTCCCGGTCCAGCGGCCACACTGAATTATCATATGTCAGAAGATAATTATGCGTCTCGAATGATAATACGTATTTCGCGGTTGGTAGCTTAACAATTTTTTCTTCAAAGAAACAATTAAAATAGTATATAGTTCAATAATGCTGACCTTGAAGTCTTTCAATTAAATTTCTATTCAATACAGTATACACAATGTTTTTAAGAATAT
>CAKNWT010321214.1:16223-46124 GCA_932066315.1 Andricus coriarius
ATTCATTTGAATGTGTCAACACGAATTAATTTCAGTGTCGGCCAATTCATTTTAATCCGCGAGATTTTAAGTCAAGCTCCAATTCGCCAGAATTTTCCAGCGCGAGTACAGTTAAAAACTGGCCTATTCAATCGAATTCTTAGGGTGTGACTAACGCGCAAGGGCATATAGGATCTGCTGTAAATATACCTAGTAAAAAAAGTTGAATAGGTATAACGCAAAAAAGAATTCAGCTTAGGTTTGGTGTATTCGATTTGCTGCCATTATCGAATTGGACCTTGAAATTCAATTCTGCAATGCATTAGGCTCTATTCGGCCGAGCTTATTTGATGAAATTAAGGGAAATTATAAGTTTTTCAGGGTTACAATGAGTATAATTATGAAAAATAAAGTTGCCTAAATACATTCGTGCGGTTTGGGCGAGCTATATTAATTGTTTAACTGAACGGAGTGATATTAACCAAACTTTGACTCCAATTCGGCAATACACATAAATTGACAGACTCAATTCTGCAAGGTGCAGGCCGATGAACGCGGTGGGTTACCAACTGTCGGCAATGAAGTTACAAGTTACCCACCGCGTGCATCGCCTTGCAACTTGCAGAATTCAGTCTATCAAATCATGTGTATTGCCGAATTGAAGTCAAAGTTTGGTTAATATCACTCCGTTCAGTTAACTTATTAATATCACTCGTCCAAACCTCACGAATGAATTTGGGCAAATTTATTTTTCATAATTATACTCATTGTATCCCTGAAAAACTTATAATTTTTCTTCATTTCATAAAATAAACTCGGCCGAATAGAGCCTAATGCATTGCAGAATTGAATTTAAAGGTCCAATTCGATAATGGCAGCAAATCGAATACACCAAACCTAAGCTGAATTTGTTTTTGCGTTATATCTATTTAACTTTTTTTACTGGGTATATTAATGATTGCCGTACCTCAGTGGTCATCCTCTGGACTTATACGCTTGGAATTTCTGGTGCGAGACTCGTGGCATGCACTTTTTATTAATTTTTTCCGAAATTACCTTGGCGACGAATTAAGGCGAATTGACACACATTCAATTCGCGCTGGCTCAGTTCGTTTCAACGAATCAGAAAGCAGGATTCGGGCGAATTTAAACATGGTAATTCGCCGTGATCCTGCCGAATTAAGTTTCTTTTTACTGATATAGTAAACTTCAATTATCTTATTTGAAAAATTCGAGTCTGGGCTTTGGGGGGGGGGGGGCAAGCCGCCGTGGTCCCCCCCCCCCTCTGGATCCGCGCCTGGAAGACGGTGAGTACATCTCGGGACAACAAGAATAGGTTATATGAGGTATTTTTCGATATTGACGCATGCGCACTGAAAGTTTCCATTAGGACTTAATATACGCCAAATCACGTAGAAAACTAGAGAGGTAATATACGTGGTAATATACGCGTAGAAATCGTGGGGTATTAAACGTTACCAACCCTGGTCGCCACCGATGCATTTCATAGCTAACGCATTCGAGCGTGATCGCGCTTAGAGTGGAGGTTTATGCCTTCTTGGAATTATACTCTATTACAGCCCCGAAAACGGCAATGCTCGGAGTTTGGACTGTACATATAGTTTATATATGGTGGACAAGACACTGATATTTTTCATTTGTTTTATACAAAAAAAAAATTATAAAACAAATGAAAAATATCATTGTCGTGTCCACTATGTATAAACTATATATACATTTTTCACCTGGATAGCTAAAAAGAGAAAGTAATTATTTGCAAACCTATGTCAGTAGAATGGTTCAGAAAACCTATAACGATCTCTGATTAAAGCCGGAAAGAATCCCGGATGACACAGATTTGTTGTCAAAAATCAATGTTTTTAATCTCAATGCACCTTCATCTAATTCTAATCGAAGATATATTCAGATACTTTAAAAAATAAACATAATCTATAGATTCTAGAGAAAATCGTTTGACACAAATTTCTTTTTAATGAAATACTCCTAAATCAGTCTAGCATTTCACCCATCATTCATATCTCGCCTCGGGACACAAATGGCATTGTCATCATGAACCTTTATCTCCGATCCGCAGATTTCTCACGCAGGGTCGAAGCCCACTTCTCAGAGTCTATATAGTTGACTCAGTAACCAGAAGCTTCCTTTCTTTCCTACCTATCACATTATTTGTTCAAGCAACTATCCCAAAGCGATTCATTGACTCGATAATGCAAAGGTCGTCGTCGGCAGGCGAACGTACATAATCTACGAATCGGTCCAGGAATCGGTAATCTCACATTACTATCATGAAGGTAACCGCATGAATAAATACTCAGACCGGGACGAGTCAAGATAAACAATAGTCCACTGTGTAAAATGTATGTATGTTATTCAATTCCCAAGTCCTTGATGTTATGGTCTTACATTCTATGGTCTTTCAAGCTTTATTCATTATCGTTCAAATTAATACTAAATCAATAATTCACCTCGTTTGCGAGGAGATTCTAATGCAAAAATAAAGTCAAACATATTGAAAGATTTGAAACTCAATTGCCTATAAGTCAATTGACTCCATTGTTTAAAACAATGCAATATTTCACTTGCTTATAAGATATTGGTGTTTTAAATTCAAGGACTTTTTGCAAATAGTGTGCACCCTAAAATGCAAGAAAAAAGTTCGAAGTTGTTTCTCGGGGGGTTTCTCCAAGGTGCAACAAATTTTCCCGATAATTATAATTAGGAAAAATAAAATATAAAACCTGAGCATTCTTTAATTCAAACTAATCTAAACTAAATATTCAAAATAAAAACTTAAAACATTTAAAATTTATTAATTTCAAATGTTAACATTCAATAATTGATAGCTCTAAAATGAAAGCCTTCGAAAGTTATCGCCTCGTCAGACAGGCCGACAGATAGACATGTTCGTGAAAACCCTTTTTTCAAATTCAAGGGGTCTCAAAACGTTGAGAATTGATGAAAACGGGATAGTTCAAAGTTCACATAAATCTAACACTCTTTGTATCATAAATTATCAGCATGTAAAAATTGAATCATTTTAAGTTTGAGGCCTTGAAAATAAATCCATTGTAAAATTAAGGATTCTACTGATAATAAGAATTATTTTTCATACATACTGTTCAAAATGTTGGTGAATTCCTAACACTTTACAATAAAAATTATAAAGTATAATTGCAAGCACAGTATTTTGAACTAAAATTGCAATAAATTTATTGTAAGATTACAATACAGGTATTGTAATTTTCAAATAGTTTTTTCTTTAATATAGTTTCAACATTTTATGAATCACAACTGAAGTAACTTGAATGCAAAAATCGTATAATGTTTAATATTCTAATTGTAACAAGAATTTGCGTCAGTGAACAAATCAATAAGGAATTAAATAAATTACCCACCTAACCTAAAAAAGTGTGTTATGTACCAGATTTTCAACTTTAGAATGCGTTGCTAGGTGTAGCTCACCTATACGGCATACTCTATTCTTGATTTATGTATGACTAAACCATAAGGTGAGCAATTTTTTAATTTTTAATTAAAATACAATGCAAACTACATATGTGTGCAAAGTATGTATTGTAAAATAACATTAAATGTTGGTATAAATAAACTTCCAATACATTTATTGTAAAATTACAGAAGCCTCGGTGGCTCAGAGGATGGCGCGTCAGACTTCCATGCAGGAGGTCTGGGGTTTGATCCCTGAGCCGGGTACCAATGGAAATTTTTCTATGTACTTCTAACGGGGCTTCGGTGGTTCGGAACCCACCTTAAACTGTACGTCCCCTCAGAAAAAGCTGGTGCCTTACCAAGGATAAATGGGCTCTTTCGAGGGCCTAACCTTGGGGGTCGAAGCCGATTTTGAGAAGACTCGAAAATGAGTCAGCGATCTTCTTGTGCTTGGGGCACCGACGGCGGAACCACACTCGATAATCGCTGGCCAATTTCGAGCAATGAACACACACATACACACTTACATAACACACCAGGCCAGTGCTTCGAATCTGTGCACCTAACTGATGACCTCAGAGGGAGCGCTCCGTCCACCCTAGTCTGGCCGTATCGCCTCTCCTGCGGCCTGCTAGGGAGGCTGCTTGGGAGCGTTCCAGTAAAAAGTTCCACTGGGACCTCAGGGGAACCTTCCATTATTGTTATATTTAACAACAATTATCTCGTAAACCGTAAGAGATAGGTGAAAATGGATGTCATTTTTGAGTTTTGAGTACTGCATATACTATACTATAATATGATATCCATATCATAAACTGACATCAATTTTGACCTATCACTTATGGTTTACGCGATATTTATTGATAATAATAACAATACCGGTTGTTTATGCTTGGGAGGTTCCCGTGGAACGTTCCTAATCGGCAGACATTTTACACGTTCCGACAGTTCCCGCAGAACGTTCCGTGCTACTAGGGTACTTTGTACTTCAGGTATACCTTAGGCTAATTGGCAAAAACACTAGTTTTTTTCAAATTTTGTCAAGTATTAGAAAAATATAAAAACTAAAAATTAATCGCTAGTGAAATGGAGTTTATAAACCTCCTAATTTCAGTAGCGATACAAATACAAGCTTGGACTTGTGAAAGTGAAAAAACACATGTCAGATCACAAGATTTTAAAAATAAATATTAATCAACTTACCTGTCAGATTTCCTATCAATTTCAAACATTTTTTTGAACAAAATTCACAGAACGTGATAAAAGCACGTCACACTGCACCATAAACAACTGACCATGAAAGACCTAGTCTAACCAACAGAAAAAAACTTAATGTTGAAGTTTATTCTAACCACTTGATCACGCGGGAACATTACAAACTTCCTTTAATATAATAATGGTCAAATTAATTTAAAAAGATTTGAAAAGTTGTAAAAGTAATCTCAACACATTATTTTAAGATGTTTAATTTGTAAACATTAGTTTTTTAAATTAGTTTGTCAACATCAGCAAATTAAAAATACTTATAACATTTAAATTTATGTTTCAGATGTTTTTCATAATTTTGTCTGTAGTAAATTATTGACATATTATTTATGCAATAATAATAATTGGCATTATTATTATAAAAAGTTGGGTTTATAATAACATTATATGTATAAATAGGTGTCTATCACAAAATGCGAGGCATATGCCTCGCACATACGTGTGTCTCGCAATATGCGACGCATAAGCCTCGCACGTACGAGCCTCTCACAAATTGCGACGCATATGCACCACACCCTACACGCACCGTGTGCCTCGCATGCCTTGAGGGTAACGTGATCTCGGGGTCATTCTTTAATGTGTAATTAATATTTAAAAAACGTTAAATATATTAAATTTTGAGAAATTATTTAAAAAAATAAGTTTTAAAAGTGCTATATGTCGCTGTATTCCAGGTCCGTAAACTCAGCGCCGCCACCAAGGCGAAATAAAAAATGGAAAACGACATATTTTTTTGCTTTTTTTTTGCAAATTTTATGCTCAAACAAAAATTTTTTTGCTCTTCAAACTTCCGAGATAAGGGTGGCAGCGCTAGCACGGCATCCACTCAGCGCCGCACAGTGGTAAATTCGGCAAAATTTTGTGTCAAAATCGTAGACCTCGGGATCAGAGCAAGTTAGAGCGATGAAATTTTTACGGCAAGTAGTTGAGGGGATGAGGATTAGAGGAAAAATAGTCCGGACACGTTAAAAATTTTGTTGACCTTGAAAGAAGGTCGCGAATTTGCGATTTTTAAACAAATTTACAGTTTTTCATTTTTTTGAAGGTTACAAAATTTTTTTCTCAATCCCATGATACACGTTTTTGATGTATTTTATTACGTAGAATACGATGATGAAATTGTTTTTTTTATAGAACCCACCGGAAAAATTCTGGGAGCGGATAAACATTGCGAAAACTGGTTTTTCGTTTAAAGTGCTTTCCATTTAGGTTCTAAGACAAAACCAAGACCACCATCGTGTTCTACGTGAACAAATACATGGAAAACATGTGTTATATGTTTTAAACTGTCGTTAGATTTGAGAGAATCGAGAGGATTTTAGAGAAAATCACCTGCCCCCGGCTTAGTTAGGTAGGTATAGCAAATCATTTGGTCTGATAACCAAACTTATAATTTTATTTTCAAAATGCGAAACACGTCTTCGATCTATTTTTTTACGAAGATTACGATCGTGCAATGGGTATTATTATAGAATTTATCTGATATGTTCATTTTTTAAGAATATGATTATTAAAATTTATAAAAACCTCAGAAACATCACTGAGAAATAAAATCACTGTAAATATTTTAATAAATTACATTCCAGTATCTACTTGATCGTACTCTTCGTGAAAAAATATATCGGGGACGTGTATCGCATTTTGAAAATAAAATTATAAGTTTGGTTATCAGATCAGATGATTTGCCATACCTAACTAAACCGGGGACAGGTGATTTTCCCTAGAATCCTCTCGATTCTCTCGAATCTAACGTCATTTTAAAACATATAACACATATTTTCCATGTATTTTTTCACGTAGAACACGATGGTGGGCTTGGTTTTGTCGTAGAACCTGAATGGAAAGCACTTTAAACGAAAAACCAGTTTTCGCAATGTTTATCCACTCCCTGAATTTTTCCGGTTGGTTCTATAAAAAACCAATAGCATCATCGTATTTTGCTTAAAAAATACACCGAAAACGTGTATCATGGTATTGAAAAAAACATTTTGTAACCTTCAAAAAAATGAAAAACTGTAAATTTGTTCAAAAATCGTAAATTTGCGACCTTCTTTCAAGGACAAAAAAATTTTTTAACGTGTGCGGACTATTTTTCCTCTAATCCTCATCCCCTCACCTACTTGCCGTAAAAATTTCATTGCTCTAACTTGCTCCGATCCCGAGATCTACGATTTTGACACAAAATTTTTCCGAATTTCCCACTGTGCGCCGCCACCTATGGAAACTGGCTAAAAATTATTATGATGAACTAAACGATTAGGGTAGATTTTTTTGCTTTTTTTTCTCTCCGAAAACATATAATAAGTATTCCAAAAAACTACCCCTAAGTCACACATACCTACCCGTCGTGATCAAAAATGTTATAAAAGGGTAAAAACAACCTCGAACTACGGAAAGATGATTCAGAACTGTAAATTAATTGTTTAGCACTTGAAAATTTACCCCTTCTATAATTTCCATCGAAAACTACCCTTCCGCGTAAATTTATGTAGCGGAACTTACATATACCTATAAAATGCGTCAAAAACAATAATATTCATGAAAAACAGTTGTCGGGAATTTTTTTCTCTTTTTTTTTGCTCTCTGACGGCATATAATACGTGTCCCAAAAAACTACCCCTAAGGCATACCTACCTACCTCTCGTGATCAAAAAAGTTATATAAGTGTCAAAACAACCTTGAACTACTTAATGATGATTCAGATTTGATCACGAGGGGTAGGTATGTATGACTTAGGGGTAGTCTTTTGGGACACGTATCATATGTCATCGGAGAGCAAAAAAAGAGCAAAAAAATTCCCGCCAACTGTGATTCATGAATATTATCGTTTTTGACGCATTTTATAGGTACATGTAAGTTCCGCTACATAAATTTACGTGGAAGGGTAGTTTTCGGGGGAAATTATAGAAGTGGTAAATTTTTAAGTGCTAAATAATTAATTTAGAGTTCTCAATCATCTTTACGCAGTTCAAGGTTGTTTTTACACTTTTATAACATTTTTGATTGCGATGGGTAGGTATGTATGACTTAGGGGTACTTTTTTGGGACAGGTGTCATATGTCATCGGAGAGCAAAAAAAGAGCAAAAGTCTCCCCTAACAGTGTTTTATGAATGTTATTGTTTTTTACCCGTTTTATAAATGAACCGCCGGCGATCAAAAGGGGATACGCCCGAAACGCCGTCGTTTTAGTTGGCCCCAGGGTCATATTCTTTTTCAGGTCAAATTTGAATTTTTTATTAACATATTCCAATAGTAAATTTTATTGCGCATATTTTTAGTCCTATAAATAAATGTGATAACTTTATTAGTTTTCGAAATAATCCAGAAAATGTTACTTTTTTCTGCAATCGCAAAATACGAATTTTTTGTGTTCAACTCGCGACAAGTTCTACAATAATAGGAATTTTGTAATAAAAATTTCAGAAAATATGCACCATCATATAACGAAACTAACGGCATTCATAGAATTCCAATGAATTGTTACTAAAAATTTACAACGATTTTTATTCTTCTCATGGCGTAAATTGGATATTGAAAGTTTCAAACGCTTCGGGAGTCGAGCGAATTTTCAGAAAATTAAAATTAACGGGCACCTAAACTTTTGTCAGGATTCAAGGAAGTTTTTTGGAAAATATCAGGCAATTATGTTTTATAGTTTCAAAGTCACAATTGATTTAAGATCTCAGCGCTGTCCCGTGGCCGACTTGACCTCCCAGTCGCCCGCTGTTATACAGACGTTGATATTGCAGGACGAGCTAGCACGCGTACGGGACGGCGCTGAGATCTTCAATCAATTGTGGTTTTAAAACTATAAAACATAATTGCCTGATATTTCTAAAAAAAACTTCCTTGAATCCTGACAAAAGTTTAGGTGCCCGTTAATTTTAATTTTCTGAAAATGCGTTCGACTCCCGAAGCGTTTGAAACTTTCAATATCCAATTTACGCCATGAGAAGAATAAAAATCGTTGTAAATTTTTAGTGACAATTCATTGGAATTCTATGAATACCGTTAGTTTCGTTATATGATGGTGCATATTTTCTGAAATTTTTATCACAAAATTCCTATTATTTTAGAATTTGTGGCGAGTTGAACACAAAAAAATCGTATTTTGCGATTGCAGAAAAAAGTAACATTTTCTTGATTATTTCGAAAACTAATAAAGTTATCACATTTATTTATAGGACTAAAAATATGCGCAATAAAATTTACTATTGAGGTGTGTTATTTAAAAATTAAAATTTGACCTGAAAAAGAATATGACCCTGGGGCCAACTAAAACGACGGCGTTTCGGGCGTATCCCCTTTTGATCGCCGGCGGTTCAAATATATGTAAGTTCCGCTACATAAATTTACATAGAAGGGTAGTTTTCGGGGGAAATTATAGAAGGGGTAAATTTTCAAGTGCTAAATAATTAAGTTAAAGTTCTGAATCATCTTTACGTAGTTCAAGGTTGTTTTGAGACTTTTATAACTTTTTTTATTACGAGGGGTAGGTAGGTATGTCTTAGGGGTAGTTTTTTGGAACACGTATTATATGTCGTCAGAGAGCAAAAAAAAAGAGCAAAAAATTCCCGTCAACTGTTTTTTATGAATAGTATTGTTTTTGACGCATTTTATAAGTATATGTAAGTCCCGCTACATAAATTTACGCGGAAGGGTAGCTTTCGAGGGAGATTATAGAAGGGGTAAATTCTCAAGTGCTAAATAATTAATTTACAGTTCTGAATATTCTTTCCGTAGTTCGAGGTTGGTTTTACACTTTAATAACATTTTTGATCACGAGGGGTAGGTATGTATGACTTAGGGGTAGTTTTTTGGAATACGTAATAAACGTTTTCGGAGAGCAAAAAAAAAGCAAAAAAATCTACCCCAATCGTTTATTTCATTATAATAATTGTTAGCCAGTTTGCATAGGTGGTGGCTCTGAGTGGATGCCGTGCTAGCGCCGCCACCCTTATCTCGGAAGTTTGAAGAGCAAAAAATTTTTTTTTTTTTGGCATAAAATTTGCAAAAAAAAAGCAAAAAAATATGGTGTTCTCCATTTTTCATTTTGCGTTGGTGGCGGCGCTGAGTGGAAGGACCTCTGTATTCCATCGAATAGAGCGATATATAATACTTGGATCGTAAGACATAAATTATTCTATAGAATGCAGCGATATATAGTACTTTCAAAACATTTTTTTTAAATAATTTTTTTTAGAATGTAATAAGCTTAATGTTTTTAAATATGAAGTACACATCAAAGAATGATCAGTATTAATTTCGTAAACTGAACTAATCGGGAATATTCTTATTTTTAATTAATTATTAATTTCCCTATATCACTTAATGCTTTTGTGGAACAGGACGATCGTAGCGCCGCCTAGCGGCGGATGGATGAATTTCACCCTTTAAGTGGAACTCGTAAGCGACAACGACTTTTCTTAGTAGTCGGATGGGGCTGCTGTATATTGGTATAATGGGTGGCCAATCAATTACCTCGTGAACTATGCGGAAACATTGTGATTTTCCACAATAGTTGAAAAGAAAATGACTAATAACTTTGCAAATATCCATTAAAAAGAGTTTTTGGCTCTGGCCAATGATTATACGATTTAGTAGCTAATCACTGCCCTAATAGCACGGAACGTTCCGCGGGCTCCTTCGGAACGTTCCCAGGAGGTGTAAAATGTCCGCCGCTTGGGAACGTACAAGTGGAACGTTCTATTGGGACCTGAGGGGAACCTTCCATTATTGTTATTTTTAACAACAATCATCTCGTAAACCGTAAGAGATAGGTGAAAATGGATGTAATCTTTGAGTTTTGAGTACCGCATATACTATCTATAATATGATATTCATATCACAAACTGACATCGATTTCAACCTATCACTTACGGTTTACGCGATATTTATTGATAATAATAACAATAACGGTAATTTATGTTTAGAACGTTCCCAATCGGCGGACATTTTACACCTTCTGGGAACGTTCCAGGTACGTTCCGTGCTATTAGGGTGTGCTTTCAAAATTAGTAATCTATAACCTGATGTGGCCAACGAGGTGGTTAATGACTGTATTTCACCGGATTTCACTGCCAATCATACAATCATTAACCTATGCTAATCACTATGTCTTCGTGACCTATGATTGTGTTTTTTGACATTATTGTTATTTATTTAAATATATATTATCTACTTTATTACCAAATTATTAAAATCGAAATATTCCTTAAGTAGCCAATGATTGTGCTGATTACCCTATATGAACAGTCGAAATTTTAGCATGCAAAATTGAAAAATTCACACTTATTATTAAAAAAAATAACTCAACTATTGCGGCTTTTGATTTGAAGTGTTTTAATTTTGAACACTCACAAGCCATACAGTATAGAATGCTTCAATGTTTAGTCGTTTTATTTTGAACCATTCATTTAAAATTATACAATGTTACTTAATTTTAAAAGATTAATGTCTTGCATTTTTTGATTAGAAATTTAAAAAAAAATCAATTTAAAACGTTTTCAATCTATCAGGTTTACCTAATTATGTATCTAATAATCTAAAATTATTTCAAAATTGAAAATACTTTATAAAGTTCAATTTGGAATTTCTAATTTTTTAATTGAAAGAGTACAATTTTAAACGACAGAAAATGAACGCTTAGTAATTAAGAATGAAAAATGCAAAATTTTAAACGTACACTATTTTAGAATTAAGAATTGTAAACTGAATGATTTCATACTTGAAAATGTTACAAATTGAATGATCCGGCAGTCACCCTTGAAGAAACAAATCTTACATTAAAAAAGGATGATCGCTTTAGAGTTTTCTTCTACTAGCATCTGGATTCTCAAAACGATAAAAAAATTATATTCTTTTAAATAAATAAAAGGACTGTTTAAGGATATAGTAAATGACTAAGTTTATGATTCAAATAATAGTTAGAAAGAGTCCGGACAATAGCTGGGTAACTTTTAAGCCATCTCAAAGTATATTTTATGCATGTTGTCCATTATGCGTAGTCCCGGTCTAGCGTTACATCGTATTTGTTGAAGATGACTAGTACATTTTAAACCCAAGGTATCCCGCGTAGATGTGTCCGTTACTGGTAAAGTAACGTTGTTTCAAGAGCTTGCAGAGGATATGCAAAAAACAATGCTAGAGGAAACACTAGGAAGTGCAGACTACTTCGATAGCGTGTAGCCGTGTAACTCGCAACTGCACTCGCTTCGACCGCGGAGAATCGGTATTGAGTTGAAAATGCACGTCTTTCGGTACCGAGGAGACGTCTGAGCAAGCCGGGAAGTAGCAAAGCTTTTTCAAATCCATTTTCTTCGATCAAGATATTTTCCCACGTCCCTCAACTTGCCCACTCTTCTGCTCACTTCCCATTTTTATCTTTCGAAAATTTTTGTGAATTTCCTGCTTCTTAATGAGACCATAAGTTACATTCAAATTTATCTCTTCTTTAAGTCTTGAGGATTTAGCATTCCAATCTAGCTGCATATAAATGGGTTTTTAGTGCGATTGAGTTTTGGACCCCGTTACAACAAAAAGAGTTTAATCAGGCAAAACATCGATTTTTTATTGCGTAACGATTGCCTTATCAGAATATGAAACCGTAAGAGAATGATCTGGTTTAGCAAAGTTGAGCCTGAGGTATTTCACCCAGGATCGGAGATAAAAAAAAGAATATTCTCTCCGTTTGCGACTTTGCAGTATAACATTTGACACTTTTGCCGGTTCTTTGCCAATGTGCTGCCTTGTATAGTACTTAGCCATAGATCATTTCCACAAATAACACAGGCTCACGAAAAAAAGGTCTTGTCCACTAAACCATACAAACATTTATATACGTTTTTGGGGTCGCTGAATCCGGATCCGGGGTTGGTTTGACCCGGTTAGATCGCACTTCGTTCCTAACCTCAAAAAAGTGATAAAAGTTGAAACTTTTTTTCAATTTTTCGAGATTGGGAACGAAATGCGTTCTGACCGAGTCAATCCACCCCTAGATTCGGATTTAGCGACCCCAAAAACGTATAAAAATGTTTGACTCGTCTGTCGGACTTTTATTTTTCTTCGTGTGCCTGTGTAATCAGTCGTTGACCTTCTGAGCTACAGATGGACCGGAATCGAAAAAGCTTATTCCACACAGAGCCGCTTTCTTCGAAACGAAAAGACCGAGAACGATTTCTGGCAGGACAAAAAGTTCGTTATCGCTGAAAGTCCGGTGACATCGCAACAGCTGAAAGGAAGTCATTATCTCGACACCTTTTTAAAAAACCGCCTTATTCTCAGGGAATTATCTGCACTTCTACACTGGATTGCGCTCTGAATTCTTTAGTGGGTGCCATTTAGTATAATTAAAATTGAATTTGTATTTAAACAAATATTTAACTGTGTTTAATCCGAACTATTCTCCTTTTTTTCAGAGAGAGATTGTCAGTTACAGCCTGCCTGGAACACACATGGATCACGATGTTTGACGACCCGGTGGCCCCTCTTTCATCTTCGATGTCTCTGGAAGTCGACTCATTGACCTCAAGTGCAGTACTTTCAGAGAAGGAAGCTCTGCAAAAGAGATCATCGACGCCTGATCCAGACGCTTGTACGTTCTCGATACCTTTAAGTTTACCAAAGGACGATTCAGAGAAGAGCAAAGTTGCAACAAGTCAATTAAGTGCGGTTGATGGAAAATGCACTGCAACGCGAGCTATCTCTTCACACACAGAGAACATCCACTCAAAACCAAAGACGACACCCCTGAGAATTGGTCTCAGTGCGAATCGAAGGGACACGTTCAAAAGGAACATGGAATCATTAGCACAAAAGTTTTCTATGAGTACGGAAATCGTCATTCTGGAAGCAGCGACTTCGAGTAGTTCGCAGAGGAGAGCGACTGCTACTCATACGATGCCCGCCGGAGAAATTTTCAAGTGCATGCCTGTTTTTATTCTGGGAGAAGAACAGCAATGCAGCGATAGTGGCAGCGATACCGTTTCGGAAATTTCTACGGATAGTTCTAGCGATCGGAGCAGCATTTACTCTGATGATTCGCTAGACTTTATTCTCTATGGCAAGAGTCAAGGCAGAGCGAGCTTTCCTTTCACTGGTCCAGACTCTGACAGGTAAAGATTTCTTTGATTTTTTGTCACTTAAATTTTGGTAGAGTACCTATAGTACCTATACTTCACCTACCCGGATAACACAAAAGTTTCGCTAAACATTCCTGGAACATTCCAATGGAAGGTTTAGAGAGTTCCGAAAAATGTTCCAGGAAGGTTCCCGAAAGGTAGATAAATGACCGCGTATCCAGGAAGTTTTCCAATGAAGGTTCGGAGAATGCTTTTTGAGGAATATAATTTATTACATTAATTTAACTGATATATTCCGAACATTTGTCACGAACATTCCCGGAACCTTCCTTGGGAACATTTCTTGATACGTGGACATTTACCTATTTTCGGAACCTTTGCGGAATTTTCGTAAAAAATGTTCACATTATATTAAATCAATTAATATCATGCACACATTTTTCAGCAACTTTCCCGGAACCTTCCTTGGGAAAATTTTTCGCAATTCTTCAAACCTTCCATTGGAATATTCCAGGAATGTTCAGGGAAACTTTTATGCTATTCGGGTATACTGGAATCTGGATGGAAAAAATTATGTGAATAAAAAGAGACAATAAAAAACCTGACTATGATACATCCTTCTTTCAATTTCAAAATTCTCCCCCAGACGTTTCACCCCTCTGTTTGCCAATACTCCAACTTTACTATTTTGTAAAATACCCCTGTTATGCATCCAAAATTCTTTAAGCTCTCGTTAAAAATTCTGTGTATGTGTATCGGTAAATATGATATACTTGTCAGTTAGACCGATTTGTAACTTATCAAGCATACTTAATAATTTTTTCAATTAAAAATTCATTTATTATATTAACTCAAAGGTTTCTCAGTTATTCTAACTGTGATAATGGGATTTATTATTTTCTACAAAAACATCTCTTAAGTAAAAGTAATCCTGTCTATATTATGTTTCATTTTTTATCTGAAATGTCTATTATTGTATCGACAGAACCGCGAATTCTATAAAAAATACCAAGATTATTTCTCGCCTTATTTCGGAGAATTATACTTCTACGGTATACTTAAATTTTCATGCTTCAGTACCACTGAAGATTCTTTTAGATTTATGTCTACACTGTCACTTCAGCAACTATTGGACTCTACTTAACCCTATTTTTAATTACTTAACTTGGCCCTGTTGGTTATTGATCATGTTATTTCTATTTCTACTATATTTTTCTATGTAACCATTTTACATTTTCAATAGATATCTTGAATATTTCTCATGTTAAATTTATAATGCTTATTGCTTTTTTTAATTTGTACCTTTTTATGTGCCTGATTCCCTGTTTTCAATTATAATCATTTAAACTGTATTTTGTTGGTTAACGTATTTCAGACACTTCTATAACTATAATAACTATACTTGAACTTTACTTATCGCTGTCAAAATGGAAACCTTAAATATTTATCACGTGAATGATCAGTCTTTACCTGCCCATTACCACTAATTTAAGCGTCATTTCATGTCCTGTTCCTATCATACCATACACTGAAAAAATTTTGGGCAAGCAGCTGTCTTCTTAGTGGGAACGCAGCGCCACCACGGCGGTTGGTGCAGCGACCACACCACATTTGAGTGAGCTATAGTGCCAAACGTGCGAGCAGATCTTTTCCCACGTTTTGGGAACGCTGCAGTCCCACAAAAGAGACAGAAATTGCCCCACGAGTCCAGAAATGGATTTATACGGAAAAATTAAACGGCAGGTCGCAATTGAGTTTTGTGATTGTATAAACAATCAAGTACACCAGAAATCACTAATAAAAAATGCCTAGAAGCAAATATAATGAAATAAAATTCTCTAAAAGACGTTTTTTTCACATACAAAAATGTTTAAAACTAATAGAAATCTATCAAATTTTTACGAGATAAATATTTTGTCGACATAAAAAATAATGTTAAAATACTTGTCAATATTATTTGAAGTGAAAAAAATATTTCAACATAAAAACTCATGACTTATATTAACAAATTATACAAATAATGGTTTTATAGTCCTATCTTCTTATGGATGAAAACCATCTTTTTGCACAAATTTGGTGGGAATGACTTTCTTATTTTTTCAACCTGAAAGTTTTATTCTAAGTCAAAAATGAAATGTAACAATGTAAAACTAAAATTAACACTAATATTCCGACGAACCGTTTGTCGCGTCAAACAAACTCCGCGCGAAACTCGACTGGGGGATGCCGTTCTCCCGCCTAAAGGAAGCGTGACTGTACCAACGCTCTTGGGACTACAGCTGTTCCAATGTGGGCACACAGACTGCCCAACAAGAGAGAGGATCAGCACCAAGCTGCGGGCGAACGGCGCGCGACGTATTTGGTGTTGCAGCTCTATCACGTGGGCGAGCAGCTCACTCAAAATTTTTTCAGTGTAGCCGTGTCTGAGACTACTGGTCTGAGACTGGCCTGTCTCTACATTCATGACAGCTTAAGGGGTGTACTGGTGGGAATGAGTCCTTCTGCCAATTATCCTATTGCTGAATACATTTTTATCTAGGTATCTTCGTCTCATGACAGCATGTTGGTGGCTGTCATTTACAAACCTCCTAATGCTTCCTACTGTAGGGGACTTGAGACTGACGTTTTTGATCATACCAAATTGTAATAACATTGTACTTACTGGTGACCTAAACACAAATCTTAACGTCACCAACAATTTAACTAACTATTTAAAATCAGTAGTGTTCTCCGCCGGATTATTTATAGTTCCCCATAATACCACGCACCACACCGATCATTGTAGAACATGGATTGACTTGATGATTGTTGATGATCTAGACAAGGTAATTTCTTCTGCTTACCACTCAATCTCATTACTCTCAAACCACGACCTTATCAGCATTCAATACCAGTTCTCCTTTGATCCCTCCTCTAGTATATCTCCTCTGTCTATACGCAAGCTCACAAATATAAATGAAGCCGAATTTCTTGAGCACCTCTCTACTTTTTATTGGAAAAGAATTTTTATTAAAAACGATATAAATGGATAGGTTATGTGTCTAACAAAATTTTTATCTTTAGCTTTTGACAAATTTGCGCCTCTTAATACCCTTAAAGCAAAAAAGAATTCGACTCCTTGGATTACATCTTATATGAAAGATTTGACGAAAGAAAGAGAGAAAAAACGTAGATTGGCTAAAAGAACAGAAAATAGTATTATTCAAGCCGAATTCCGTAAATTGAGAAACTTAGTTCAAACCAAAATCAGGGATTTATATAACCAATATAATTACAATTCTATCAAAAACATGAATAAAAATGAAAACATCTGGTTTCTTTTGAGACGACTTGGACTTATTCCTCCAAAACACTTGGCTCCTGATAACAATTTTCCCCCGCAGATCTTCTAACAGCCTTCACCACAAAACCCACACTCCTTGCAAACAGCACTCCTTCCTCGTCCGCAGTTCCCTCTACCTTTAATGATTCTAAATTATTCTATTCTGACATATCGCAAGAAACCCTAATTAAAAAACTCTTAGAGGTAAAATCAAATGCTAAATGTTCTGATTGTATTTCAATCAAAATGATTCGCTGAGCTTTACCTGTCAGTTGTCCTATTCCCTTGCATATCTATAACGCATCTCTATAGGCAGGAATCTTTCCGCAAAATATCTAACCCTACCTCTCCCAATGAATTCCGCCCAATGTCCATCCTCTGTACCTTATCTAAACCTTTCGAACGCATTGTCCATCAGCAACTTACTGCACATATTGACACTAAAAATTTAATTGACCCAATGCAATCTGGGTTTCGTGCCAGGCATAGTGCTCTTACAGCTACACTTAAAGTAACTTCTGACCTTAAACTGGCAATTGAAAGAAAGGAAATAAGTGCTGTTGTCCTTTTTGACCTTAAGTCTGTGAGACAAGTACAATTCGCTCGAGAAGATCTCCCGTTTGTCGTCTGTCCATCTCAGAAACGTCAAGCTTTTATTTTTGTTTACATTCAGCACACTTGAGTCACCAGCTGAGGTGGGAGAACAACAAGAGGAGACCAAGACCGGGCAATGATCCGAGGTGTGCGTGGATTGATCCACCTTCAAGTTCTCAAGTATACCTAATGCCTCAGCATTGCACCAAACCAAGTTATTGACACTTTTACCCCCTGCATTAACAAACGTAAAGTGGGCTGGATTGTCACTCCGCGATCTACCATTTAAAAGATAAAACTCATTTACCTCCATCAGTTCTACCAATCCCAGCCCCCTCCTGTTGTGCGCAACATCGTGACTCCCCCGGTACATTGAAAAATTTGTGTCAGAAAGCATATCAGGTGGACCCTGACCCAATCCCCCTACCCTACAGTTGAAATCACCATATATAGTGATAGGAACGTTATTGTACTTCTCAGACAGAGCACATAAGGTTTCTTCGAAAAGTTGTAGGATTACTTCTGTGTCTACCGTCGGTCTAAAATAGCAGATTCCTACAATGAAATTAATTTTATTTGCGCTATAAATTCGAACCAAAATCCAATACTCTGAATTATCTATGAGCTCACTGTTATAATGAAGTTTATTTATGAAAAGGGCTAGGCCGCCTTTTGATTTTTCTTTTAAAGCGTTAGAGAAGAAATGATTATATTTATTTTCCGCGTACAAGTTTTTGGGAATTTGAGTGAGCCAGGTTTCGACGATTCCTATAATATCAAACTTATCATAATTAATACCGGAGTTTAAAAATCTTACATACCCATGACAGTTCCAGAAGAAGAAGTTCACCCACTCTATTTAATATTTATACCTATGAACTTTGTTGCGAACTTCGTCATTGCAACTATCACAAATATGTTGACGATTTTATGCTTTACCATTCCGGGCCTATTGCCACTTTTAAGAGCTTACTTCAAAAGGTACAGGAGGATATTGATTTGGTGGTGCAGTGGGCCCTGACAAACGGTCTCACTCTTAACCCTGCTAAAACTAAGGCTATAATCATAGGACTTTCTTTTTCTCCTTCACTTGCAACAACTGCAACCTTGGCTCCTCTCTTGATCGATGGGCGTCTCATCCCCTTCGTGGATTCTGTGAAAGATTTAGGCTATATTCTTAATCACTCTCTTACTTAGAATGAACAAGTCGCGGATATCTCGAAGAAAACCTTTAGAGTCTTCCAACAAATTAAGAGGAATAAAGAATCACTTCCTACTCGAACGCGTATCCTCCTAATTAAAAGCCTCATCCTCTCTTTCTTTGACTACAGCTGTGTTGTATATGACGATGTTACTGATGAACTGAATGCGAAGCTTTAACGTACGTTTAATTCTTGCATTCGGTTCATCTATAACATACCAAAAAGCGAGCATATTACCCAGTATAGAGAAAGAGCAGGACTTCTTAACGTTGCCAAAAGAAGACAATTTTTTATGGGTAACCTGCTTTATAGCCTATTCAGTAATGAAGCTCCGCACTATCTTTTTAATCTTTCCCATTTTATTGACAAAGATCAACCAACACATTCCAAACTGCGTGAAAGGAAAACAGCACATGTAGAATCCGAAGGTCTTTTGTTATTCGTGATGCTCGCTTTTGGAACAAATTACCTGTAAGCATTAGAAATGCACCTTCACAATTTCACTTGAAAAAATTCCATTTTGGTTACTTATTGAACACATCAAATCCTACCCTCGAAATTACACATTGGTAACACTTGAATCCTTCAGTTTAAAACATATATAACACATGAATGTATTTACTCTTAATACAAGTACAAATATTTTTAGGTGTCGGTTTGATTACTTTAGAATCGAACCGAAGGGCCTATGACAGAGCTGCCGAACGCGTCCTCTATTTGTGGATAGAGGATCCCTGTGCCAAGAGTTTCTGCTTAATATGGTTACAATTATTAATAAGCAGTTGCAGACAATTGTCCAGGGCAGAATGACACCTGGGCGAGGTGTCTTAAACAGTGTCTCTGGGATACCGGTCGACCTCTCAAAGTATGCAGCAATATCCTTGCATGCGGGGCTCTACAAGGACGGACAAAACTTTCCATAGCTGCTCGTGGGAACAACAATAACACCATCAAACCACCACAAAGTTGTAGATACGGTACAAAACGATCGAACGCGCAGAGCACCCGACAATCGGTCGGCAAACAGTGCCGACCACCCTAGAGTTCACCCTAGATATGCAAGTAATCATTTAAATGGAAACACGACGACGAACCGGCGAAACGTCCACATTTAATGCACGAATCAACACAAGGATGACTGCGTATGCGCGTATGCACACTCTGTGGTGCCAGATACACCCAGAGCTTGAGCACGTCTCGCATCCGCCTTTGCGAAAAATGGATATGTACGCGGAGCGCTTTCCCA
Source organism: Andricus coriarius (assembly GCA_932066315.1). NCBI lineage: Eukaryota > Metazoa > Arthropoda > Insecta > Hymenoptera > Cynipidae > Andricus > Andricus coriarius. The sequence goes on from CAKNWT010321214.1 coordinate 36,382, forward strand.
ACCGCTGCTTGAACACGCTGCAGACAAAGATGAGGAAGCGACATTAGGACCAACTGCGGAAAGCAGACACTTTCTGAGAGATGATGGCGATTGCAGGACTAGAGGAAATTGAAATACTGGTTCCTCCTAAGCCCCAAGATCTGGCTGAAATGGATGCCTCCCTTCGTGAGGATATCTCAGAGTAGTCCGACCTCTGAACCATCAATTGTTCATTTTATGGTGCAGCGAGAGCATTGGCTGATAGAAGTCGAATGCTAAAACCGACGATGGATCAAAAGACCAAAAGACGCTTTTATCAACTGAACAAGAAGATTGGATGGGCAAGACAGAATGCGCCCCGTATTCAGTGTGTGATTGACTACATAACATCTGGCAGGCCGTTCACGGAAAGGGTTCGAAAGTTCGCTCAAGAACTAAGGATCTTCAATCATACACTGAACAAGTCAAAGCTGCAGACAATCAAGCAGCACATTGCTGACAAAATACGGGTGTCATCTGACGCAAGTAAGAGAATACAGAAGAGGGAGAGGTATAACAGGGAGAATCAACAGTTTCTCGCTGACCCATCTCGCCTCTTCAGTGATCACCCTGTTTCTGTCGAAAATCCACTCAAGCCCAACGAGGTAGAGACTTTTTGGAGGGAGGTATACAAGATCCCGAAAACACTACAAATGAAAGAAGATACTGACAATATCATCCGCTTCAAGGAATTTGCGAAACCTCATAAAATCTGAGTAGGACTGTCCATCAATCACTGCCGAAGAGGTGAAAAAAGCACTTAAAGACACGAAGAACTTTTCCGGTGCTGGACCATATTGTATCAAGAACTTCTGGTGGAAGAAATTTACTTCTATACACCAACATTTGGCCCGCATATTCACCTTATATTTAAAGTCGGAGACGCACATTCCGCAGTAGCTGGTATTAAGACGCACTATACTCCTACCAAAAAAAGGCAACTTGCCCAACCCAGAGAATGACAGGCCAATAACTTGTTTGAACACACTGTATAAGATCTTTACAGCTGTCCTAAACAACAGGATTGTTCATCGAATTGAGCCTGTGTGGCGTGAGATGTACAAACAACGTGGCTCGAAAAAAGGTGTAGCAGGCTGTCGAGAGAACCTGATAATTGACAGGTGTGTCTGTAAAGACGCTGCAGCCCATCAGCGCGTCCTGTCAATGGCCTGTATTGTCTACCGGAAATTTTTGATTCAACTTCTCATAAACTTATCATCTGTCTGTTGAAAAGCTTGAAGGTGCATCCACATATAGTGAGATGCATAGAGAGATTGTTGCCTCTTTGGAAAACTAGGTTTACTATTTCATCTGGAAATTATCATGTGATAACGCACAACATCACCTTCCAGAGGGGCGTCTTTCAGAGCGATACCAGGAGCCTTTTGCTTTTTTGCATCACACTTCTGCCTCTCTCTCTCTCTCTCGCACTACGAAATTGTTTTGGATACCTCTGTGGCGACACTAACCAGCGCGAGTATAAAGTCACTCATGTATTCTATATGGATGACCTGAACATCTATGCCTCTGGTAAAAGCAAACTTTAAACTGCCATAAATATCGTCAAGAAGTACACAGGAGAGATTAGGATGGACACTGGATTGGATAAATGTGTCAAAATTCATCTGAAAAAAGGAAAGATTGTTGGTGTTCCCAAGGACCCTGAGCTTATGGATATAAGTGTTATGAGACATCTTAATACTGGAGAGACCTATACATAACTGGGCGAGCCTCAAAGCCGTATTCAGGACGTAACATCAGTTTAAGAGTCTCTCCGAACCAGATACAAGAATCTTCTTCGACGAATTTGTTCTTCCAATCTGACGGAGTTGAACAAGGTATCTGCGACTAACACGTTTGCCGTCCCGGTTCTGCTCTACTCGTTTCGGGTGGTTCAATGGACGAAGAACGAACTCACGGCCCTTCATATCACCACACGTAAGATCATGCATATGTATAAAAACTTCCATATCAATTCGTCAGTTCCACGATTATACATTTCACGCTGTTAACGCGGACGCGAATTTCTGAATCTTCAGTGTCTTCGTAACCGAATTGTTCTAAGTACAGCTTACATCGTTGCCAATGGCAGAGATCCTCTCATAAAAAAGGTCAGGAACCACGAGATGATTGGTGCAGAACCGTTCCTTTACAATGCCGCCGAGCAAGCGGCCGAGACCCTTGGCCTGCATTTTAACATCAGAAGTGTGGAAAGTGCATTACTCCATCTAGATGCTTCACTCCTAAAAGCCGAAGTGAAGAAAGTAGAGGTTGAAAAATTTCATCAACAGCTACTCGACAAGAAAATGCACGGAAACTTTCACAGAATTGTAGAACAACAGTCCTTGTGGAAGCAGCAAACCTTTCCTTCTTCAGATCATCAGGGCTTAGTTCAGGTACAGATGGTTTCATTTTCGCATGCCAGGACGGTGTCCTTTCTACCTTAGCATACCGGGACCGCATTTTATGTCAAGAAGTTCCCAGCGATAGGTGCAGAGCGTACCATGCACACGCTGAGTACCTAGAACACATACTATCGGGGTGTTTCACCCACGCAGAAACGACCTATATCTACAGACATAATGCGGCCCTAAGAGTGCTTTATTACCATCTTTGTCGCCCTGCCGAACGCTCCAAGGGTGCTAGAGTTAATTGGCCAAAATGGGAAGTGCAAAATTTTCTGAAACTACGATTTTTGGACAGCAGTCTCCGTTGCACACTCGAGGCCCTACATTGTTCGCCAAGACTTCGAGAAACGAACTATATTCGTGATCAATTTCTCGGCTCCGTCCGAATACAACATCACTGATAAGAAAGAGAAAAGGAGGAGAGGTATCGACACATTTAAAGGGAGCTGCAACGACTGTACCCAAAATATTCGGTACAAGTAATTGTCCTTGTGATAGGTGCTCGCGCAGGTGTGAAACTATCACTCGTTCGTAACCTTAAAGCTATACCCGCGTGCCAAAAACATGCTGTTGTGATTTCGTCTTGTCCTGTGACCACCCATCTCACGGTTGTGACACGTGGCCATAAGTGTGATTTACCGCGGTTCTACTGGGAGCCGTGGTCATTTTTAGATGGCAGCTGCAGTTATGTACCCCTCTGTGCCGGTTTGAACTACTTACATCAGTTTTGAAGATTCGAATGATCAAAGTTGTTGTACGTTCTAGTCTAAGTGATGTTCTTGTTGTGGTTAAAATCTTGAATTTGACAGATGTTTATAAAATAATTATTGATAAAAGAAATATTAATTTATTTGATTATCCGGCTCATAGGACCAATGAATGTCGCCAAGTAACCATACGAATTAATATTTCTTTTATCAATAATTATTTTATATGCATCAAATCTCACAAATTGATTTGAGCAGTTCCAACGGGCACACGCTCGATGTTTTGTTAAACAATCTTTAAAGTCAACTTTCAGAATTTTTTATAATAACAGTCAATGTTATCCTAGCCTTTAGAAACAATAAACTAACGAATTATTCTTTCTTTATCGACAGGTGGGAACAGAGGCATCATCATCGAGTTTGGCCCAGGGAGTGCAACGGTGTTGTCAGTAAAGCTCTTAGTCGATTCACATCCCAGCCTGGTTGCGGAAAAGTGACAAAGAGCACCACCCCACCAAGCACCCTGGGGAAAACTGGTTTAGAAGCTCTTCGTGAGCGAGGAGGTAACCTCGTCGTGATTAGAGAGCCTGTTAGAGCCGGAAGGTACACAAGGTACAGTGAAGTCCAGTGCGAGTCAGTCCAGGCCCGAATTCGAAGGTTCCAGGTCCATGGTGGTTCCTAAACTTCCTTTCGCATCTACATCGGAGCTTGGCATACGCAAAAAATGCACGTATAATCTAAGCAAGTTCTTCACTAAGAAGATGACGTCGACATCGTCACTAACGCTTTGCGTGCTCAATGTAGGCAGCTTGAAAACCTGTCTAGGTCTTCGTTACTTCGCGAGGAATGGCGAACGTTCGGTCATTATTATTGTAAATAGGAATGTGTGATCCGTTGTAAATAGTTTAACGAGTGTGATGAGATTGCTGGCGACCGTTTCCCCTCTGATTCCGGAGGAATGTGCTTGGGGCGATGTAAATAGAGAGGAAAAAGTCTTCATTTTTAGAATACGGTGCGAGTAAAAGCGTGAGAGAATAATGCGATAAATTTATACTCGGATCAGCGGGTTGCCATTGTTTCATTTTCAATCGTGGTAGGACATTCGGTCTGAAGATCCTGAGAAGAGAACTCCAACATGTAGAAACAGGAACTTCTAAAATAAACACCTACTACTGACAATCAAAAATTATTTAGCATTTCGTAGTCCTCCAACAGACTCTAAACTTTGTATCTTGATGTATCTCACTGGCTCTTGGATTGTGAAACAACCTTATTCCAACAAAAAGATCAGCAAATCCGATTTTCTACTCTATGATGGTAAACACCGTACAGTTTTTCTTCTCAGATTCGCATTCAAACTCAATGTGTTCAAAAGATTCATGCGTAACAGAATTTTACAATAACGGTGCCTTGAGTAAAAATTAAGATTAAATTCGCGTTCAATCAGATAAATAACCCCAGAAAAATTGGACCTGATGAGACAAAACTTGGAACAAATTATATCTAAGGCTTTGTTAATTTTATTCGATTTTTTGTCGAGAGATATTTACGTATCATAGTGCCTAACCCGCTGCCTAGCCTGCCGATTTAGATAAAGTTTACAAAATTTATAAATATGAAATTTTATTAGGAACCTATCAGTAACCTTCAAGATCAATTAAGAAATTGTAGAGCCCGTTTTAGAGCCAATGACAATGCCGTGCCTTAATCGATACGCCTTTGAATTTGATCTCCGATAGAAGTTGAAATGAATTGTAATATAATCTTCATTTAATTTATCGGTAAATAAATTAACTGTCGTTTGTCGTCTAGAAGTAGGTGCGATCGATACATGTTTCCAATTCGTGACCGAGAATTGCTAAATGGAGATGATAGGAACTCGCACTACTTTGTAAATGCTAGTCATAATTTTGCGCCGCCTTCTTTATTTCTCGAATTTTCATTTGCTCGAATAAGAATTTTCGGTCCACCATTTTTCGAGATTCACATTTTCGAGAGGGGCAAACGCTTTCCTTGGACACTGAGCCAACGAATGACGTGTGTCCTTTTTCGAAATATGTAAAATATTAAAAAAAAAAACAAAAAAAATGTAAACTTTATTTTGTAACATCGTTGAACATTGTCCGCAACGTTTTTGGATGATATCCAAATTAAAACTCAGCCATAAACGAAACTTAAATTACTTACTAAAATTCTGTAAGGTTTGCATTTTCAGGAAAATTTCGTTCTTAATGATTAACTGCTTAAGAATTAAATTTCTCAAAAAAAAAATTACGCCAAAGTGAAGTTTTCTATTGACAAATGGAACCTCGTGGACCGAAGCGCCATTTCACGAAATTGAATGTTTGCGAGTCGAATCCCCGTGTGATACTACTACGCACAATCAATGAATAATTGTGAGCAACGCTCAAAGAAATTATTTATAACATATTTTATTTACAAACCGAATCAAGCTCGGTAATAGGAAGAAACTTAGAGTTTTGAGATACAGGGAAAAATGTTCAACTGTGTATGATAATTTTGCTATTACGAGGAGAGTTGCGTGCCTGGGTAGGATCGGCCTTTTTATATTTAGAGCGTGAGGAGAGTTTGATATTTATTATATTAATATTTAGGTTGTCCTTATATATGAGGATTATTTAATGATGATTCAGTATTTTCGTATCTTATAATTTCAAGTAACCTCATGTGAAGGCACGTTGCTGATTTTCCCCAACTTTTCACGCTCCTGTCAGCGAACAATTCGATTATCGTACTTATATTATTATTATTAGCGTCATCAGATTATCGAAGTTAATGTTAATTAGTTGAAAATTTTCCTGCACACTAAGCCTACCTTTGTAAATATTTCGATTATTGTATTAATTTTAATAACTATACAAAATAAATACTATCATTTCAGAATCATGAGCTGCATTAAAATTTCATTCAAATCTAATTTGCCATATCAGTGAGATAAAATTTTTTGTTATCGATTTTCATTTAGTCGTACTTGATTTCAAAATCAATTTTGGAATTTAGCCATGGTCATCAATTAAGAAGCCTTAACGACGATAACGACGCTGATCCTTGATCGTGAAAATAAATAACTTTTCTCAATTTCCCTGGCGGACCGGCCGACCGTAAGCATTACGCTACTACGCAATGCTAAAGTAATGCTAAAGTAATGCTAAAGTAATATGGCATTATAATTAATAAAAGAAACAAAATAAATATGTAACCTGTTGCAATTATAATAATACGTTAAAATTTATGTTAAATGATCATGCCGTAATTGCAACAAGTTTCTTTTTCAGCGTTAAAAAATGAAAAAATAATGTGGCTGTAATTGCAGCCTGCTAACAGCGGCTTCAAGCGGGTTGCCAATATGCAGGGGCCCGACTTCAATGACAGCCACTTCGTTTTTTTATTCCGTAACGCTGAAAAAGCAACTTGATGCTATTACGGCATGACCATTTAACGTAAATTTTAACATATTATTATAATTGCAACTGTTTACATATTTATTTTGCTTCTTTTAATAATTATAATGCCATATTACTTTAGCATTACTTTAGCATTACGCTGTAGCGTAATGCTTGCATTCGACCGGTCCGCCATCAGGGTTTCTCAAGTAAGGATGCTAAAAGATGGTTTCATTTTGTATTTTTAAAGTCACTTGATTCTCACTTGTTCAATATTTCCCACATGAACGATGAGTAAGGAGTGAGATCTCCCATGGGTGAAGGTAGACGAAAGTGGAACTGGAAATATCCGAAAGATACTATCTGCGTCTCTTATTAGTGCAGTATGGCGTGCAGCTGTGATTTCAGTATTTCATGGCTGCGCGTGTGACTGTACTATTGTCGTTCTCTCTCCTAATTTTTGGAGGATTTCAAGACCACTTCCTTTTTACGGACATTCTACTCCTTACTATTCCTTCATGATTTCCCGTTACATCACATACAAAACAAACTAGAATCAAATGATTTTGAAAATCCATCATGGAACCCTCTTGTTCTAGGTATCTACGGCAACGACATTTCAAAAATTAAGATTGAAATCGTCAACTTTTTTCTCGAAAGATAGAATTTTCAAAATGATGAAAAAATTTCAGTTTATTTTGTAGCACAATTTAGTACATTTTCAAAATATTAGAAGTCTTTTTTTAGAAACTATAAATCAAAGAGTGCGAAAAATGTCTTGTCACGCACTTGTCCCAATCAACAAATTTAAAAGGAAATATCTAAATAATATTAAAACAATTTTACATATATTTGAGATGCGCAGATATGTATCACTGTTATTGAGTTGAAAAAGATAAAAAATCACTTTAAAGTCTGTCTCAAAAGATTTTTGTGTATAGTCATGCTGCACTGCTAGGACGAAACTCTAAACTAATTATTCAAACTATTTATCATTTGAGCAAAATTGTTAACTTTATGCTTGCAAAGATTTCAGTATAGTTGAAAATATATTGATAACTTTGGTTCATAATAACAGTAAGGATTGCTCATTATCTTTAGGCAATATTGTTGATAAAATGTCCGATAACGCTCCATATTAATTTATCATAAGGTAAACGTCCCAGTAATCGTGACCTTAGTCCCAGCAATCGTGATGCCAATTTTCTTCCATTTTATTTAATTTCAATGAATATAATTTCTATTTGCTATTATAAAATGGCAAATATAAGTGGGTTTTATCATTAAATGTTACTTTTAACACATTTTTTTAACAATATATTCAAACTATAACCAAGTTTCACGATAACTGGGACCGTCACGATTACTGGGACATTTACCTTACTACAAAATAAAAAGATGTGAAACGCTCAAGTCAAAATCAAATAAATCGTAATAAGAGTAATTTTTTCCACATTTGTAAATATTTTGTACCTGCTCTGCATGTATAACTAAATTTTTCCACAAAAACCACTATCCATTAGGAAAAAGCATCTGTGGGATATGTCCTTAGAGCATATATTACATGGAGTACTAATCAGGGTTTATTGCGCGTCCAAAATATGGGTAGCGCTGTTCAAAATCTCGGACGGTTAAAGTGCTTGTCACTTATAACAGAGATGAGCTTATAACGTGGCTTGTCATTATGTTACAAATTTTTTAACTATGTTCTTTAATTGTTCTCTCAACGAGCACTTGAAAAATGGGACGCGTGAAGTGCAAAGTTTGTAAGCCAAAAAGAGACAAGTCAGTTCCCTACTAAAAAAAAAGTCAGGAATCGTCACAAATGGTCAGAAGTTCTGACGATTCCTGAACATCCTGACGAGTCTGACTATTTCTGAAGATACATGCTAATTCACATCCTATCAGGTAGCTAATCGGCTAGGACCGCAGGTAGCCCAACCCAAAAGGATTACAAATTGAAAATAATCTTTTTTTCAATGTTGCATATACAGATTCAAAAGATAGAAATTCAGAATCTATGGGCTTAAACGATTTCAGATACCTCAACAATTTCCTACAAAATTGAAAGTTAGGATAAATATAATGTATCTTGTAAAGAGAAAGGGATACGTCAAAACGTATAAAATTCTCAGATTCACCTTCAGAGTCATTTAATATATAAATATTAATAATTAAAATAAGTAAAAAGAGAATATGCATAAATAAATATCAATAAATAATACGAAATAACCTGGGAAACATAAAAGGGACTAGGTGTTATGGCATTCTATTCTTGGACCCCTAATAAAAGGATTATCCTTTGGACCCAAGCTCTGACGAGTTCTGAACATTTCTCATGAATTCTGACTTTTCCTGACGATTTCTGTCGAGAAACGTAACAAAAGTGGTCAGAAGTCCTGACTTTTTTTCTGACGATTCCTGAATTTTTTTAGTAGGGTTCAGGTGAGTACTTGCTCCTGTTAAAAAGTGCAATGAACACATGCTTTGGTCAGGACTGTGAAAAATCAGAATTGTGCAATGGTCGAAAAGTCTAGTTTTAGATATATAAATTATATTGAGACGAAGTCGAGCTTTCATTGCAGTTTTCCTATTCAAGATGAAGAACGGGGAATATGGCAGAAGTATTTTGCGGCCTAATGCAATTCCATCGATGTTTGAATCTTCACAAATATGTGAAGATTCAAATTCCAATTAGTACATAGTAAACATAATATATTGTTATATTAAAACTGCACATTACAGCAGAACTGTTGGCTTATGTGATTTTATTTTGAAATTTGGTCAAATAATTAATAAAAATTTCATTTACAATGATTTTTCGTTTTTTCGATTCCCAATCATGAATGTATCACATTCTTTACAGAACTTAACACTTTCTCATTCAAAAGAGCACGCGCAAAGTTTCACTTTCACCGTTTGAGATTTTGATTTGCGACATCTATCATATGGACCCGTTATTTACAAGATATTTGCAACTTAATTTTGCTAACCTTAGTTTAGTCGCACATGTCCAACAGCAAATTTTTATCTGAATCTATAGTTGCAATATTGAAGTATAGCTCATAGCCTTCCTTAACTCCACTCATACTCCTTTTTCATACACGGACAGTGGACAGATAGAAGGTTTGACAGAATTTGACATTTGCAATGCTGACAACGTGGAGTCCTCGCAACTCTCTGTTCTCAGCAAAGAGCCCATGACT
>CAKNWT010321215.1:2522-12856 GCA_932066315.1 Andricus coriarius
GTATAAATACTTTGACCCTGTAAAGCCACAGTTAAAGCGGCGGCCCGTATCTCACGACCTCTCCTTTTAAATATTTAATTCTGTATTAATCTATAATAATACTAATATATCAACGTTAATATTAACATTCACATAATTTAATATAAATATTATTTATAAATTAATATAAATATTGAACCGTGTATCAACACAAAGCCATTAAGGGCCTAAAATGCTGCCTACACTTTGTGTTGTCCGGATTTAAAACTGTGTAGTCCGAAATAAAAAAGTGTGCAGTGTAAAATTAAATTTATTTTCTAAATAAAATTTCACTCTTTTCATCTTTTTCTCGTTTTCCACTTAAATTTGAACTGGATTAATACATAGCAGTAAGAAAATCGAACTATTTTATGTTGAAAGTTTATTCTTTTTGGTTGAAAAATTTATTATTATATTTTCTGGTTGAGCGTTCATCTTTTTTGGTTGAAAATTTAATTATTTGGTTAAAAATGTAATTCTTTCGTTGAAAATTCAACAATTTTGTTAAAATATCATCCCCATTGTTGAATACTCAACTGTTTTGTTGAAAATCGTTCTTTGGGTTAAAAATTCAAATATTTTGGTAGAAAATTCAACTCTCTGGTTGAAAATCCACTTTTTTGGTTGAAAATTGAACTGTTTTGTAGAAAACTTGTCGTTTTGATTTGAAAATTCAACAATTCGTTTGTATTTTCTACTTTTTTTAACAGCAAATCGTTTTTGTTTGAAAATTCATCTCTTTTGATAGAAAATTCATATTTTTTGGATGAAATATCAATTATTACGTTTTTGGTTGAGAATTCATCTTTTTCTTGTTTGAAAATTCAACTACTTGGTCAAAAGTTAAAATGGTTTGTTAGCCCGAATCCGCCCACGGGGTCATATATGGTACGGCGAACAGTGGTGCATGAAAAACGACTTATCCTTGTCTTTCACATTTAAATCTCGCGCAAAACCGTTGTATACTGTTCAGGGAGGTTATCCAAATAATTTTAGGCTACTGTTTATTGCAAGTTGGAAACCTTGAGCTGCGGAGGTTATTCCCCATTTCAGATTTTTTTTGTGGGAAAAAAAATCTTGGGCGGATTCGGGTTAATATATATTTTTTTGTGTGGAGAATTAATGATTTTAGTTGAAAATTTATCTCTGATTGAAAATGTAACTATTATATTTAAAAAATTGTCTTTTTTGGTTAAAAATTACTTTTTTTTACTAAAAATTTACCTCTTTCAGTTAAAGATTCATCATGTAATTTGAAAATGTATTTCTTGGGTCGCAAATTGGTATTTTTGGTAGAAAATGCATTATTTGGTTGAAAACTCTACTATTTAGTTGAAAATTAACATTTTTCTTAAAAATTAATATTTTTTGGGCTTGAAAATTCAACAATTTGATCTAAATTTTTGTTAATTCTTGACTGAAAAATCGTTTTTTGTTGAAAATTCAACTATTAATTTCAATATTCGTCTTTTTAGGACCAAAGTTGATCACTTTTGGTAGGAAATTCATCTCTTTTAATAGAAATTTAATCTTTTTTCGTTAAAAATGCAACTGTTTGGTTCGCTCTAAATTTGAATAAATTACACATTTTACTAATATTATCAATTAGTGCCTGAATTGTATTTTTTTTAATATTCGTGTTTTTGGTTTTAAAATTCACATCTTTTGGTAGAAAATTAATTTTGTGTTGATTAAAAATGCAACTGTTTGGTTCTCTATAAATTTAAAATAGTAACTTTTTATACTAATATAAATTAGTGACTGAATTCTAGCCATGAATCAGCTTTCTTAAAATGATAAATCAGTAAAACCTACTAATTTATCAGTGAAGATAATTGATTCATAGCTAGAATTCACTCACTGATTGAAATTGGAAAAAATGTTAACTGTTTTAAATTTACAGATTTGAAAATGAATCGGTTCTGGTTGATGATTCAACTATTTAGTTTGAAAATTCGTATTTTGTGGTTGAATTCAACTGTCCTTGATTGAAAATAAAAACAATTTTTCGTTTGAACGTATTACATTTTTCAATGAGAATTTTTTTTTGTTAAATAGCGTTTCATATTGTATGTAATATATTGTGAAATTTTCAACGTTTCATGAAACTTTCAATGTTTCAGTGAAACGTTTCATATATTTACATCCCGATCTAAGACATGATTAGCTACCCCGGATTTATTATTAATTGAATTAAATTTTTATTTTGCAGGTCGAATAATTGTCACGACACTCCCGCCAATTCCCACGGTGGGTTTAAGCACAAACGATGTTGAGTCGCTGATGGAGAAAACAAGGCAAACGATGGCCGAAGCCCTACATGCGACTAATCTAGAAATTCAACAGTCGCTTACAGTGAATAAACGACATATAGAATAAGACTAAGTTACGTAGATTAACCCGTAGCCGTCCACCATTTTCTGGCGCCCTTCTCTCGTCCGCATGGGTCCACTGGTACCCGCAATATATAGAGGTTGAAAAAACACTTAAATCCTTATTTTCTAACTTTAATATAGTGATTTAAATTTAAACTAGTGTTAAATTTGCCAGGATTTCAGAAATACGAATTTATAAGTCAACCTTTGAAAGTTTCATTATGAAAAGAACAGTGAAAAATAATTTTAAAAAAAACGAAAAATTTGCGAAAGTGACTTTTCTTGCATTTTTAACTATAAGTCTCTTAATGTTGCATAGAATTGAAAGGAATGTGATTTTTAAACTGGAAATTCGCATCTACAAGGATCTATAAGTGGTTTTAATGCCTGCTTAAAAAGTATGTTTCCAAGTAGTACGCTTAAATGGATGAGCGTCCTGGGTACCTGTGGACCCAGGACAGATGACAACGTTCTAAAATTGAATGAAAGTTTTAGTGTGTTAAGTTGTGCCCTAAGCTTAATTTTCTTGATTATTTAACTTTGATTTTTAAACTTACTATACTTTAATTCAATTTTAGAACGATGTCTGTCCTGGGTTCTCTGGACCCAGAACGCTCTTCCAAATCGTGCTACTCGTAAACAACAAGAGAATTAACAAAGGGCGTATACCTATTAAATGCGCCGTATTTTTCTTTTAATTTTCAAGGCCTTCACTCTTCCCAAACTTTGCTCCCCTTTACAGGAACATAGTTTGAGGGATGCCAGTGGGCCCCTGTGGACCCACGCGAACGGCTACGGGTTAATGACGATAAGGAAATTTTGAAAGAAATCCTTGAATACTTTTTAAGCTCGCTTTTAAGTATGCCATAATTTTATCGCAGCGATGGAACCAAAGACTTAAGTCCATGTTTTTAAAATACTGATTTATGAGATTTATGATATGTCATTACGAGGAATTCACATCCAACTACTAGAGTTTTTCTCTTTATCACTTCATTGCTTAACACACAAAGAAGAAAATCAAGATATTTTTGTTGCTAATCATCTAAGCTAGTCTTATGTGTAAATTTCTAAAAACCCCAAAGAAAATCTTCGTAAATAAGAGAATGTTATAGTTTAAAAGTTTTAAATTGTCAATTTTGTAATTAATCGCTAGCGCGATCTACTTTGTCTTCTGCTATTGTAGGCTATTATTTTTAGATGTCTTCGGTTCGAAACTCCATCGCTTTTAGCGACAATCATTCGTTTTACTGACCAAATATGTATTCCAGGCACACTTTATTATGTAAAATTATAAATCGTACAAATTATTGTGTTGCGATTCTGCCGACTTTTACAAACGCAGATCACAGTACCTTCAAAGCACAACTAATCAAATCGTTTTCAATCGCACTGTCTATTCATAAAAAAGATTCTATTGATCTTTTTAATTCGCTTCGTATTAAGTAGACAATTTTTATAAAAAGGCTGATCATTTATTAGTCAACGAATCCATCGGCCGAAACTGACCTAGAAGAAATAACTTCGTTATTTATTTACCATAGTAATTGTTGCTAGTAAATATAACTTTCGTGCATGACGATGAGTATTCCGACACCAATTTTCTGAGTATTTTAAAAGACATTAGGCTCTATTTTAATTAGGTTTACATATTGTGTCTACGGTAAAGTTAAAGTTACTTATTGTAGTAATCAAATTTTACTGATAGATTTTAAGTTTGGACATATTGAATATCGATTCTGTTATAATTTTAACGACTTTAAAGAATATTAACAAGTAATATTAACGTTACTTCAGACACAGAAAGCTTTAAAGTATAATTACAAATTTTTGTAAGTTCGATGCAGAAATATGCCCAAAACGTGAATACTGAATATGTATTATTAATATATTGGGCACACTATTTTATTCGAGGGGATCATAATTTCTGTAATAGATATCATTACTTGTAGTTCGAGATTTTTTACATCATAACTCATATTTAAATTATTCCAGATTAAAATTGTACAATAGGGATCGTAAAAATTAATTTTCACGGATCCAGAGTTTGATGGCTTTTAATTGAGAATTATTTAAATAACTTGAAGTTATGTTCCCCCGATTTTATTTTTGTAAGGTGCCAATACTCGTTATCATAAAACCCGTCTGACTATGCATCCAAACTTTGTAATTTCACTCTAACGTACGAAAGGAGTCGAATGTGATAATTTAAAAGTAACGTATGTTCTGCGCTGCATTCTTACCAAAGTCCTTTGTCTAAGGACGATTCATTTTAGTTTAAATCACGTGTATATTAGCAAATTTGGTACTAAAGACATTTTAGTTTACATCGTGTATATTAGCAAATTTTGGACGAGGCAAATTTCTAAGCATTGAATAATGAATCACGCACGAATCGCTCAAATGTGAATGGATTTAAAAGAAAGTTTCTAGTAATAAAGGAGTAAATGTTCTGATCTCTTCGTGCGAAAATATATTATACTCTATTTATTTCACATTCCATATTGAAAATACAGATGCGATTAGTGTATCTTGATTTCTAACGAATTCCTCTATTTCTTGAATTTGAATAAAGGAAACGTCAGAAACTCCATTCGGCTTAGATTCTAATGAAAAACGAAAATGAGAGGAGCAGCTGCTTGATAATAAATTCACGTGTTTATTAAGTATGCTTTTTTATTTCGTCTATCTTTAAAAGAATGCAGTACAAAAGAGAATTAGAAATGCAAAACTTAGATTCTAGATAAACTGTAAACTTAAAAGAGTGAAGTACCAGTATTTTGTAAAAAGGTAATACAAATTAATAGTTTAGACCTAGATTTGCGGAAAGTCTAGGCCAGTAGCTGATTTTTTGTCCTGGCTATCGCACCAGGCTTTCGCGATTGTCTTTTTCATATCGTCATCCCCTTCCTGGTACATTTTCTTCATCATACCCATCAAGCTGGAATGAGGATCGCTCGTTTCTTCTGGGTCTGGATTAAGCAAGGGCGCTTTGGCTTCTTTAATTCTCTTCTCAACTCCAGTTACGCAGGACCAATTACCCGGAGACTTCTTTGCCAGGAAGATGGCGACGATGTCGTTTTTTATTTTGAAGCTACTTGCTTCTGGGTCTATTTCCTCGCAGAGATTGATTATGGGCAAGTGGTAGTTTCGGTTTTCAAGCCCATAGACACGAAGATCCATGGAACGATCGGTGAAGTTGCAGGTTACGGATTCGCTTGGGAGAGTCTGAACGTTCTTTAGAGTTACGTAGAGTTTTACGAACTTATCGGTCTGATCCCAGGCGTAGTTGTTCAACTTTACATCGTAGACTTTTGGTCCGGTTTTCAGGGGCGCTGGAGTTACTTTCGTTTCATTTGTGCCGCTGTTTTCGGATATTCTGGAGAGTTCTGTGTTCAGTTTTCTGATTTCGATACCAATGAGATCCTTGGATTTTTGACGATTGGCCTGTTTGAGCAGAGCATTCAAGTCCTCGATGTCCAACTTGAGCTGGAAATTAAAATTGTTTTATTAAAATTTGAGAAAATAAATTCGAAATAAATCAAATTTTAAATTCCTTTTCAACATTCAAATCTAACTAAGAAATTCCGGGAAATTTAAAAAAATCTACCGATCAAAATTGGACAATACACTCTTCATTTAAATGTAAAAAACCAAAATAAAAAAGAGGGAAGAAAAGGAAGGCAACCTCCAAATTCTCTTCCTTTTTTCCTCGCACTTTTTTTTACAATAAAAAATCTGCAAACATTTCGGTGTTCATTCAACACTCTTTCCAAAGAAATCAAAACAAATTTTTCAACTGTGATTTCAGTTCAAAAACAAGACAATAATTTGAAAGACATGGTTTTATTATTCATGCAGTTTTTTTTTATTTTTTCATATGCTTGTAAAATTACAAACCTAACTGAAAAATATTCAGTTTTTAATGCTTCTTCTGAATTTTTCAATTGCAGAGGATGTTAATTTAAAGTCATGCAGTGAAATATTGAAGTTTAAATTATGTATCAGTATTAAATTAGTACTGTAAATGTTTCAGTCATTTGCATTCTTTAAATTCTATGTATTCTTTTTCAAACTTTTGAATTGCTTGAAATGCTCTTAAACTCTTTCAAATTCTTTCAAATCCTTTGGAATTCTTTTAACTTCCTGCATTTGTGAAATGTTCTGAATTTAAGTTCAAAATAAAGCAAAGAATTCAGAATAAATCAGAAGAATTCAAGAAATTCAGGGATTTCAGAGAATTCAAGCAAATCAGAGATTTTCAAGAATTCAGGGAATTCTCAATATTTAACGAATTCAGAATATTCAAAGATTTTAGGGAATTCAGAGAAATCAAAGATTTCAGAGATATTCAGGAATTTAAATAATTCAAAATATTCAAGGGAATTCAGAATATTCAAGAAATTTAGGAAATTCAGAGCATTTGAGTAAATAAAAGAATTAAAAGAATGTCAGAAGTTTCAGAGCATTAGGGGAATTCGTGAACTTGCAAGAATTTAGGATATTCAAGGAATCCAAGGATTTTAGAGAATTCGAAAACTTTAAGGAATTCAGAGAATTCAGGATATTCAAAGAACGCAGGGAAATCTTTTAAGGATTTCAGGAATTTCAGAGCATTTGGGGATTCAAGAAATCTTAGGAATTTATAATATTCAAGGATTCCAGGAAATGAAAAAAATCAAGGATTTCAAAAAATTAAAGGATTTTAGGGACCCTGCCATTTTTATTGCCCTGAATATAACTCTTAATTTTGAAAAAAGAAATAAAAAATGTTTAAATTTTGAAAGCTGTGAATCAAAAAATTTTTAATCTACAAATTTGATATTGTATAATTTTGCAGCAATTACAATTTTTTTAAATTTAAACGCCGTAAACTTGAAAGTAGTCCACTTTTAAGTTGTTAAATTGATTAATTCTCAGTTTTAAATGCTTAATAGTGAAAGTATTAAAATTGGCAAGCTTAAGAATAAACATTTCTCCATTTTTATAGCTTCCAAATCTTTTAAACTATACAATTCTAAGTGCTTTTTATTTACAGGTTGTTTAATATTACATTCTTCAAGTTTTGATTCATTGAATTATTTAAAGCTTTTTATTTCAAACATTTATTCAAGCAAAAGTTTATTCAAGTATTTTAATTCGTAAAAAAAATGAAAAACGTATTAACAGAAAAACAATGATAAAGAAACATAGTAAGTAAAACCTGAAACAAATTTATTTAAAAAGCTTAGAACTGATCTCAAAAAATTTCATACATTATCAAATGAATTACATGTCAAATTATCTGAAGAATTTCAGCTATTGTGAGTAATTTTGATGAAAATTCTAGTATCCGTTCTCTTAGGTGTCAAAGGAAAATCCCTAAAATAATTACTGAAAAAATCAAAAAACTTAGGAGATATTCAAAATTGAAATTTTTGGTGCTTTTTTTTAACTTTCATAACTTTTGTGATTTTAATGATATTGAGGTTTATTATTTTTTTAATTATCCCTAATAAGACGCAGGTTTGAAAGCATATTTTTTGGATAACACACGTTTTTAAAAACTTCTTGGAGTTTTCAAAAAGAAATTTTTAAACTAAATTTCTTTAAAAAAAAAAACTCTTTTAATTTTGTTATATGAATAGCTCAGAATTTTGTCTTGAAGCCCTGTAAATATCAAAATGGTATCTTTCTTAGTGTTCGAGAAATAATTAAAAACGTACGCCGAAATGTAAAAAAAAACGATGTAAAAAACCGTGTCAACAATAGACGAACGTGTCACGAATTTACAGAGCTTTTAAAGGACATTCTTGGCTATCTATAAAAAAATTAAGAAAATAAGGTGGATTTTTTTCAGAAATTCAGTTTAAAAATTTGTTGTTGAAAAATCCAAGAAGTTTTTGAAATTTTTGTTTAAAACAATACACCTTAATAGCATTAAAAAGAATTTTCGTCAAAATGACTAATAGCTGAAATTCTTCAGATGATTTGACATGGAATTGCTCTTATTTTTTTTCCAGTTATGTGCTTTTGAACTTCATATAATAAATCGAAACAATTGAAAAAAAAAAAAAAAACAGAAGCTTCTGGGAACCAAATTATTTATGCTGGCAATGGAATGTATTAGCGGCGTACGCTTGCATGTAGATTATTAGTATTAATTTTTAGGTGAATTTTCAATTTTGAGGGGGAAAACGTAATTTATTGTTTTTAACGCACTGGAAAAAATCATTTTCGGTATATGTGTCATACGTAAATTCTCTGCAGGCATTTACGTTTTTTGCTGTGATTTTACAAATTTATGAATTTAATGTAGGCATATGGAATTTTTTTTATAATCATAATACACTCCTTAGAATCTCGACATAACCTGTGATTCCCAAGTTTGGGAATAAAGTTTTCACATAAAAATGTTGCAATTTTTCACTGTAAATTTCTTAAGTTCACAGTATACATGTTTATCAATTGTAAACAATTTTGATTCGTAGGTTATGTTAATTGATCAGATGTTGCGAAAAGTTTAAAAACTGGCGGAAATTCTAGTTCCAAGTAAATAAAATAAAAAGAAAGTGTCTACACTCTACACGAACCGAAAAAATGCGGGTATTTGTGTACTGAAATTTTGGTACAAATACTCTTTTTGTCTAGTTCTCTTTTTTTGTACGGAAAAATCCGGCATTTGTACCAAAATTTTGGTACACGCAGCCACGGCCAAATAAAAAAAAAAAAAACGGATACTTTAATAATTACTGTAAATGAACGAAAAAATCAAAGTCAAGCACGTGGAAATGACAGAATCGAAAATTTACTTACTTCATCTACTTTCGACATTTTTGTTGATTAATTTTCCTTTCTTGTCTCTCAACAAATTGTAATGATTTCTATATTTTTAGAGAGGTTCGTATTTACTTAGTATCACTTTTTTCCTCTAATTGAGCGATTTCGCGGAACTCCTAAAATGATCTAGTGACAAGAATGAATGCTGCTGCGGCCGCATACAATTCCAGCAGCTGAGACATATTGGAAATTTCTAGAATGTTCCCCGCATAATAGGAATTTTTTCATTAATAAGCGACAAAAATAAGCTTATAAATTATTTCCCGTGACAAAAATTGTTTCTATTTTTAATAATTATCAAGTTTAATATATAATTGCATCTGTAATTACGTTATTTTTCAGTTTGTTAATGACATCCACAATTTTGAGGTTATGTCACAATAGAAATTTAAAAATTTATTAATTGATTAAAACTTGTTTTTCAAGCACAAAGTCTACACACATGACTTCATTTTTAACAAAAATGTATTAAGTATTTAAATTCAAGACAAAGAGATTAAGGAGTATGCCTGAAATGAATTATATTTCACAATAGTGCTTTAAAACAATGTAAATTTTGAAATTTCGCGCTCAAGGTACGATTTATTGCGATTCGATATTGGGTATTTTCACTTCAACCACCAGCTAACTTCTCTTCGTTGAGTGCTGAGGAGAAAACCATGGAGAATAGACCTTTTCATTTCAATTCGGAAATAGATAGTGCACATGCGTGGCCGCCATGACAGTTCCCGCGAATTCAAAAGTTTCGGCCCTACTGTGTAAAATGTATGCAAATGAAGAGGTTTTAATTTTTTTAAATGTGATAATATAGTATGTAGTAAAAGTTGAATGAATAACAATGTAGAGTATCTCAAAAGTGATCAATACGAACAAAAAAATTACATATATACGGAAGCTGAGTGCAAGAATGCTTGGTTATGATTTCCATAGCGTGAGCCGCTGTACGTGTAAGGCGTGCGAACGACATATGCACTCATATGAGTACAAAAGTACTATTCCCAGCAATAATTTTGAATGAAAAAGATGTGCCAGCAGCACAATTGAGTGTCCGGATGCAATAAGGGCGCATAAAATTTTCTCGTGCGAAAGCAAAGTACCCTGGAGGCTTTGAACAAAAGTTTC
>CAKNWT010321216.1:3334-28192 GCA_932066315.1 Andricus coriarius
GTCAGGCCTTGTCGTGTCAATCAACACCTGTCGAAAGGGGTGAGCCCTGCCCTAGAAAGCTGAATTTTTGTTCGAAAAGAAGAGCGTGTTAGCCCTAGCTTAAAAAATACCCATTTTTATCAGATAGAATTGATTAGCAAAACAATTGGTATTGCCAAAACCCCATTTTCTCTTCAGAGGAGAGAGGACAATTTGCCCCTTCTTTGGGTGTTTTCCGACTTCCAAAGCACAGTAGCAAGATTGAAGTATAAGGTAGGATGTGCAAGGCATGCGCAGATGAATACCACGCCTCCGCAAGCTCCCACAAGGAGGAGCAAATTGCGAGCTGGTCGGAAAGTCAGTTTCGATTGGAGACCCCCTTCACCTGTGGTTCCCTTTCACCCGCGCCTGAAAACACCTGTGTGACGTCAATAATCACCTCCCTTCTTTTCCTCCTTCCCCGTTCAGGCGATCTCTTCATTTACATTTTTCGATATTTTGGTCCACATGCATACTTTCTTCTAATTTTATATTATGTTTTATTTCTGGAATGTTCAGTATTGTTTACAACAATGATCTATGCTTGGTTAAAATTAAATTTCTTTATTTAAATTTAGAAAGCAAGAAAGTGCTTTGAGAAAAATACTTTTTTTAAATATGTATATTCCTTGGAATATTACTTTTTGATTGAATGTTTAACTTTTGGGAGATGAAATATTTAATACTGGAAGAGTGCAAATTCAAAGTATCAGAAAATGGTATGAAAATTATTTAAATTTGTGTCCTTAATCCTTAGGTAAAGAATATCTCAGTCTTTCTTCTAGTTTCGATTTGGTGCAGCGACTTTCCGAGAGATGGCAGTAGATTGTCTTCTACGAAATTGTGAGATGTTATATACGTTTGAATGGAATCTTCACTGAACTAGTAGTTTATTAATTTTGTGCAACAAACAATTGAGAAATGTATGAATGGAAATGCATCTAGGATACACAAAATCTGGAACAATGTGGGACATTTTTATGCAAAAATAAAGTCTAGACAAGGAACGACTTTTACGATTCTATAAAGAATAGTAACATTATAAACAAAATTAATAAAAAGCAGTAACTGAAGTAATAAACGATACTTGTAATAACAAATAATATGTTTGAATATATCATCTACAATTAAGACTAGTATACTTAATAGAGTATAAGCTCTAGTTTAACGAACATCCTTTGCAAGAACAACATTTTTTATGATGAGTAACACCTATTATAAAGGAGAAATCATTATTAAAAGAACAATCTAAAACATAGAACAAAATCTATATCAATGAAACATAATCTGGAGCAATGAACATCATCTACAACAAAAATAATATCATCTTTATGCAAGGGCCAACATTTGTGAGAAGGATCATCTGTAAAAAATTAATAACTTCTCAAATGAGTAAAATAGTGTCTCCAAAAGAAAAAAACATAGAACAAATATATCTAGCAATGATCACATCTATGATAAGGAAAAGCATATATCTAAGCAATTGATACAGTGATTACAAAGACTTAACAATTATATTTATAACAAAGAACAACATTTGAAGCAAAAAATAGCATCTATATAGCATCCATCTGTCATGATGATAACATCTATAAACAAGAGAAGCATCTGTAAAATTAAAAATGACATCTATAACAAATAAAAACAATTATAAAACATATATTTATATCAAGGAAAGGCATCTGAAGTAATAAAGAACATTGGTAGCATATGCCGTTCATGATGATAACATCGATAAACAAGACAATCATCTATAAAGGAATAGTATCTATAAAAGTATCCGTATACCCATCCTTATATAAATAGGTAGGATCTATAAGAAACTTTTAACATAGGATAACATTTATAGCAATGAATAATCCTTCTCTAAAAACGTGGTGTGTCACGAAAATTTCAAAAGCATTCTTGTGCCGTTTTTCCGTATTGCCGATTGGGCAATTTGAATAATTCGAAAAAAGAAATACCGCGAAAAAGAGGAGTGTCACAAAAATATCTAAAACATTGTTGTCGCTTTTCTGCAATGCCAATTGGGTAATTAGAAAAAGTCGAAAACAAGAATGTTGACAAATTCACACACATGATAAAAAATTCAGTTTCAGTTCGAGGATTAAGAATAATGTCACATTTACGTGGCAATTCAAGATTCCTTAATGTGAATTTTATTTAACCTAGCTAGACGTATTTAAGTTTGAAAATCAAAATTCACCCCGTAAGGCTAATTTTTGCTTGTTATATCCAAAATTAAACAGTTTTTTTTTTTACTTTTTGATCCTGTAATCAGCAAAAATTTATTTTAAATTCTACACTTTAGAGGTTTTTCATATTTTTCATGATGTATATATTTGGGGAGATAAGAGGAAAAATCTGGAATATACAGAGTATTAAAATCAGTTCTTTACCTAATCACTATGTAAATTTCGCGACAGACCCGAATTATTATCCTAAAATAAAAATTTGAAAAACTTCAAATCGTTGTTTTTTAATGTTTGGCATCTGGTTACGACTAAATTGAAGTTGGTTTTCGTTATTCGACAGCGCTTTTGAACTTTGAGGTATTTGGTTAATTCAATTTAATTTACAAAAAATGTCACACTATTACTGACATCAAAAATAAATGTATTGCATACAATAAACAATTGTAAGTTTCAATTATTGGTAAGGGTATATTTTACATTTAAGTTGTATTAAGATACTGTTTTAAGAGTTAGTTTAAGTTAATTTAGTTTTTTTTTTAAGTTTTCTCTTGAAGTTTTTTTTCAAGTCTTGCTAGGTTATATTGTTTTAAGTATTGTCTATATGGTAAAAAAATACGTAAGTGAATTTGCAGTTTTGGGGTATATGTTCTTATTTGGACAATGGAAAAGACGACCTTGACAACAATAACATTTATGTATCCTATTACTTTGTATGGCAGTAACTTTACTATTGAAATCATACATAGAAGATATTATTTAAACAATTTAATTCGTATTTCTAAAGTGTTAAGTTTTAAAGTAATATATTTTCAATATGAAAAATAGAAAAATACTCATTATTTATCTATTGTAAAAATACCATTTTCGTCTCGTATTTGACAATAATGTTACTTTTTCTTATGTAACACTTAAATTATAACATTGTTGTATATATCTGGTTTGATTAATGCGAAAGAGTATATTATGTCGAGTAGAGACCTTGAATAATAATTAAGATGAACAAATTTGTAAAAATAATGGCATATGTATAAAATTAAGAATTGTAATTGGTTTTCTGTTGGGTCCACGAAATAAAGTTCTAATTAAAATAAAATGTAACATTAGAAAACATGAATTTATTTTATCTCTATATATTCCATGATACAAGACAGTATGTGCGTAAAATAATAGACCCGGATCCACGGTAGTGCTTAATCAACTTTAAATGAAAGGTGTTTGCATACATGGGATTTTCTGGTTGACTATGGTTTTCAAATAAAATTTCGAAATAAAATGATCTAAGTTGATTATCGTTCCCCATTCAATCACGAAAGTTTAAAAAAAAATTTAAATCATCATCTAAGCCCTTTTTGAAAAACGTATTTTCTTGTCTTTAAAGAATGAAGAGATGCAGAATTTTCTTACGCTTTGGTGGTAAAAGTTGCCAAGTGACATTCATATAGAATTTACTAGAATTTTGTCGCTACAATTAGAGGAACTTCTGCAAATCATATACAACGTTCTCAAATTATATTTTTCTGAAAAATCTATAGAACAATGTATGCTGTCACCTTCCTGGAAAATGAACTGCTTTTTTCTAACGAAAGAATAATTAGTGTTCGTGTAGCGCGCACAATATTCTAGTTACCTATAAAAAGGAACAATTGAGTCATCAAGGCATCCAGTGAAAATGTTTCAAAATTAAAAGGTATCATCTATATCCATCCTTTTAGCATGAATTTTGTGCTATTCAATATATTTCGTTTCTATCAGCTTTTAGGTAAACTTTGACTTTTCCCTCATTTCATCCGTTCATCCCTCTTCTCATTGCATGAAACACCCTCTTTAGAGGTAGATGGTAGGATCATTCAACCCCTCACGAAGCGCATACTCACCAACTTCGCAACTCTCCAGTCGAACGCTGGCAAGCGTCGCGTTGTTACCTCCGCAGGTAACACGTAATTATTTCTCCGAAGAACCTGTTTTCGCAAAATCTTTTGCTACAACTCTATGGAGCTTTTTGGTAAAACAATATATTTAGGTGGATGACTTTTCATCCAAACAACAAGAGCAAAAAAATCGACCTTTAAAAGACTTTATTATCTTTATTACCCTCTTTATACTATCTTTATTTTCAGGCTATGCTCCTCATTTAAAATTCATCTAATTGTATAAATAATAGTAAGTTTTAATATCAAAGTTGGTCCAAATTGTTTAATCCTAATGACTATAAACGTGATTGATAATACAACGATCTGTTGACGCGTGGGTATCACGTGGCGACGAGCCATGCGCTCAGACTTGACATCAGTTTGTCACGTGATTTCGGAGAGAAGCGGATTCGCGAAATCAACTTTTCGGAACTAAGAGTGAGTAATTTTTATGAATATTTAGAAAATGTTAGGGAAAACTAGGTCAGTAGTTTAGGGAGGTGAAAAAGGAAAAGTGCGTTTAAATTTTTAGGGAGGAAATCTCAAGTGGTAGGGATTTTTCATTGTTATGAACATTATACTTTGTTAAAAATTCTGGTCCTTGATACAGATTTCGTTTCTTGCTACAGCCGCTTTTTCATATCGGAGTGACATTCTCTTTTAGGGATGTGATACCTTGTTCCAGATTTTGTTAATTGGTAGATCATCTAACTGATAATATTCTTCTTTGTGTCGATGTTTTTTTTTCACCTTAGATTGTTGTCATAAATGTTCTGATAAATACTATTGCTATATAGATACTGTTCCTTCTTGTAACAAATTTGATTTACTTATGGATGTTTCCAACCTCACAATTGCTCTGCCCTCTCATAAACGTTATTCTCCTTTCTAAGTACGGATGTTGAACAACATAAATTGTTAAAGATCCTCAATGTTACTTCTACAAATATTTGCAAATGGAAATATACACTATTCTACAAATATGATTTATGATGCTTAAATATGAATCTGAAACGAATTCTAGTATTGTAATTATAAAAGTAAAGCGCTCAGGATGTTGCAAGTTTTCGAGCTAATTACTCACAACCAACAGCAGAGGAATTTCATACTGGGTACTCTTTGCCTTTAATTAACTAAGTTTACAGATCGTGCATATTGAAAACGGTAAAAGTTTGATCGTGAAATGAAAAGTGAATAATTCAGTGTTAGCCATCACCGTCAACTAATTAGGTCGGCTGACTGCGAGAAAATTATTTCATTCCATTGTTAAATCATAAAAATAAGAACTTCTTTGTCCAAGTTCAAAATGCTGTCCTATTGAAGTTGAAAATACAAACTTCTAATTAAAAAGAATAAAAAATTATTTTTGTTGTTGTAAATTTATGGTATGCGTCCCTGAAATGTTTGGCACCACCGGTGAATTCAGAAGGCGCGAAAACGTCCTGGCACGATTAGGAGAGCAGCCCGCGCTGGTAGGTGGCACAGGACTAAACCGTTGGAGGAAGGAGATACATAGAGTAAGAGAGTTAACTATAGTGCTCGATCTTGAATGCGCGGAACAAGGATGCGGGATACGAGAATCGAGACGAAGGACATTATCGCACGGCGGCCGGTCACCTCGAAAAGTCGAAAGTCAAATGACGATACATTGCAAATTACCATTCTCACGTCCAGCTTTCAAGGAAACAAATGTGTACGACTCAAACCGTCTTAAAGAGAATTTCAATTGGGAAATAATGTTAACCTAATATCCAATCTGAAAAAATTGGTCTTCTATTTGATGTAGTTATTATTAATGTTATTGTTTTATATACATTTTTTCTATTCAGACAATTATTGCAGATGTTGATTCCAGTTGTAGACACTGATGATCTTCAATATCCAACACCCTTACAAATCAGAAAACCTAAAACCACTTTTATTTTTCCGGAAAATCTGGAAACCCTTTTTCCAAAGATGTTTTACAATAATCGAGGCAACTTATTAGATTAATTAACCTAATCCTAATAGGATCTCATCTTGACGCACAATGTAGGCTGCTCGATATATATCGCGAGCCTGCCTGTCTCCGAGCAAGTATATACGTCAACTATAGATAGTTACATATTGTACAGGTGTGTTGTGTGTCTATGAGAGTAGCCCAATGTGTTTGAGTGCAGAGTGTACTCTGTATTACAGACAAGATAGGTTGAACAATGGCTTCCATTACTGGCAGAGGCTGCCTGCGTTAATGGGCAAATTGTGTGCTAAGTCATTTAAACGCCTAAGCTCGAACCTGGCGCACCAACCTCTACACGTTCAGTATAGTAATTCGATGAGGTCAATGACGTGAGTTCTCAGACCAGTACGAAAATCTCTACTTCCTAGTTTCATTTCATTATCACAATTTCTTGCATCCTGATAAGAAATGCATACATTATGGGTATGTGGAAAGTTTACTGGCGCGAAAGTTATCCTTTGGAGTAGAATTATGTAATCTTTTGATTGAATAGATACCATATTTGTACCTAGGAGCAACAACATCTGAATCATCAATGCAACATGTGGTGTGGCTTGCTATTCGTTTTTGTTGTTGCGATTTGTTATAGATAATATTCTTTTCCATAGAAAGTAACATATCAATGCAATATGTGCTGTGGTTTGCTATTTATTCTTGTCGTGATTTGTTGTTGATAATATTTATATTCTATCCCACGAGGATAAATTGGGCATAGTGTAACAAATAATTTTGAAAACTGCCGATGATGCTGCTTCTTACAATTATAGAAGGTCATCAATGCAACATTGGTGCGGTGTTTGTGATTTATTTTTGTTGTTGTGTGGCTTGTTATAGATGATATTATTTTTCGCAGAGAGATATTGACCATAGTGCAGCATATAATTGTCGATGCTGGAGATGATTCTGCTTCATAGAGATGGTGCTCTTTCTTAAATATGATGCTGCTTCTTAAAAATGTTATTTTTTCTTACAGCTGATGCTACTTTTTACAGACGATGCTGCTGTTTCTCAGAGACGCTATTGCTTGATACACATATTGCTACTTTTTACAGATTTTTACAAAGAATATACTTTTTTGCAGATGCTATCTTTTTAAAAAAAAGTTCTTCTACCTTCTAAAAGATGTTTTTCACTCTTCAATCTTACTTCCAATCCTTAGCCAAACAAACTACAATTATAAATTTCCAACATTTCTTCATTTCCACCTTAATGAACATTTTCTTCAGATCGTAATCAGATCATCCAGCCTAATAATGGTAATCTCACGCTAAACCGGATACGCAATTATACATCTCTCTCAGCTCAAGATCTTGGATAAAAGCGAACTTGCTACCCGTCTCTTCAGGACTTAAGCCAGGAGCGAACAGGATATGGCTTTTTGAATGGTGATTTTTGCAAGGGAGCAATTTATTACTCCTGTGCCCCGTGCCAGCGGCGGCGACAGTGCTGGTCTCGCCAGGGTGGGAGAGGACAGAGGGAGCGGGGGTAATGAAATTGCACTCATCCAATGAAATTTAATATTAATCCTGGATGTAATATGAGAGAGAAGAGCGGTGCTCAACCGAGTCCCCCTCATTTTCCGAGATAAAATGGTCAGTGAATTGCCTTTATGACTTTCACATTAAATCAAATTTTACGAAAAACCTTTATTGGATATAAAATTACAATAAAAATAAGACTTTAATTTGCATATATCAGTATTCAGTAGTTTCAATTAAAATCAAAGGAAGAAATAGAGTTTTATCTTAAGTTAGTGCGGATGAATAGAAGCTAAGTAAGAGAAAAATAGATCGTTAATTTTTGGATGGGCACCGCGAAGGATAAGTGAGGAGAGTTTCATTAAATTATTAATACTCGAGTTTTAATAAAATCTGCACGCCTTTTCTTTCAGATTCGCTTTGCTTTTCTCTTTCCCTTCGTTTGCGTCCCGTTCGCGGCCGTTTTCTCGCGACTCGAGAAACGCGAGCACGGTTTCCTTTCACGAACTTTATCGATGTGACCTGTAGCTTTTAACGAGTAGAGCGTTAATGAAACTCTTGCAAGTTCAACATTCATTATAAAAGGAAGTGAAAAATAGAGGAGTTTGAAAAATACAATTAAAGCTATACCCATTTTTTAGATGTTTGTGATTAATGTATAGAGATTATGTTCGTGGGTACAGATGCTCTTTTGTTGGATTTTGTCCAGTATTACAGATTTTGTTCATTAATAACATCTAGAACAATTATCAGGATAAGCAAGCCAATGATGATGGTGGTGCTGGCTTTATTGGAGGAACTGGTGGCGATGGTGCAAGATTGTTGTCATGGGTATAGATACACTTTTTTGTTTTAGATTGGATCCATTGTTAGATATTTTTTTCATCAACAACATGTGCAACAATGATGATAAGACTCTTGCTGCTGATGATGGCGAAGGCGCAAATTATTTTTAAAGATTTCCTAAGATTTCCTAGCTGAAGATTTCGTTAATGGGTATAAATACACTTTCTTGTTTTTGAATTGTATGCTTTGTTAGATATTTTATTCGTAAAAAAATCTGCAACAATGATGCTGAGGATGATGCTGATTATGATGATTATGATTATGGTAGTGGTTGTGATGGTTCCTTTATAGAGTTGTTGGTGATAATGCAATTAATTCTTAATGACTACTTCCTAAATATGCTGCTAAAGATTTTGTTCATGGGTATAGATGCAATTTTTAGTTTAGGATAGTATCGATCAAATTGACATGATGATGCGACAAAATCACAAATTTAAAACTCCATTCAGATAACGTATAACGCGATATAGATGGAGTTTGCTCAGTTGTTGGAAGTATTGATTTCCGTGTTTTATAAAATTTCATACCAATGAATGAGGGACGTTTGGATTTAATTGCACGCACATACTTACTCAAATTATGACGATTTGTAGGGGAATGCATACAGGTAGAAAACACGTGTGGATGTACACATATGTACATTGCGAAATGAGAGGGTTGACTGGCTCTCCAGTCGATCAATAACCCCCTTCCCCCTCTCCTCGAGCGTATTCTAGGGTGAATGCATGCGATAGGCACCCCATTGCTATGCCACCCCCGAAAGCCACTTTATATTTTAGTGGCAATGTTCTACAACCCTTCAGAAGACACTCTCGATTTGGTTCGGCAACCTGAAGGACTCCTCTTGATTTTTTAGCATCTCTGACAGTTTCTATTAAGTCAATTCCCATAATAGGTGCTACTTCTTGATTCAGATTTCTTTTAAATCTTACACTCTTTTCGTGCCGAGAAGGGAAAGCAGGAAGATACGTATAAAAGAGGCGCCTGGAGACTAGAAAGAAGTTATTGTCCTGGAGATGAGAAAGAATCTGTGGACTTGGGAGAACCTGGTCTTTACACTAAGTCTCATTTTCATCAGGAAAATATTCCGAAGATGTAAAGGGACTATAGTATTGTTTTTTCGACACACTTTCTCTCGTACTGAGTACTTGAAAACAATGTGTGAACGCTTCTTAAGCTCTCAGGAACTTCGACCCTCTTCCTGGGCGCTTTTTTTATTCTTCGTTAAAAAAGAGACTATGTGTCAGATATTCGACTCGAACATTTCCACTGAAGTAGTGCGAGAAAAATCTCCTCCCCAGGAGAAATCTGTCTTAGAAATCGGAAAAGGGAAGTTTCTTTTTCAATTTATTATTTCAAAGAATCACGAAATTTTGTTTTGATTTTAATTTTTACTTGTAATGTTTTACTTCCTTTTAGAGGAAACATCTTTCTCTCTGCTCCCTTCGCCCCTCATGCAGCATCTTTTCCTCTCACTCTTCACTCACCTTCTGTGTCTGATTGAATTTTTTCCCAGTGCAGAAATGTTTCCACCAAATGAATCCTTCGAAATATTGCATTCCGACAAGAGCGATTCGTATTTCACGTTTAATAAAAGAGTGCCTCCTCTCCGGCTTTAAATTCTTTTCGTTAAATTGTATAATTTATTCATTTCTTTATTCTTATATACTTAATATTAAGAAATTTCAGAAACCTAACAAAAAATGTCATTCCTTATCCATTCTTATGATAAAAATGACGAAATTGTTTTTCCTCCATGTAGAGATTGTTTCACTCTCAGGATGTTTATTGCTACTTTCTAGTTTTTAGTCTAATTTTTAGATAATGTTTGTTGCAAGAAAGGATTTTCATTGTTACAGAAGTTTTTCTTTTAGAAGTTGGTAACTGAAGTTGGTCTTTCTCATATAGCAGATGCTCTTCCAGAAAAATGATTCCCATACTAATTATAAAATTATGCAACAATTGTTCTCCCAGGAAATTTGGAACAAATTGTCAGTGATTTAGCTTATTAAAAGAAAAAGAATAATGCTTTGTGAAACAGAAGCCGGACAGTGAAAATAGCAGAACTCGGTCGCATCCGTAACGACCTTCCTTCAGGCGTATCTCCAACGAGCAACAGCAAATACAAGTACAACACCAAGTCCATTCAATCTAATACTTCTAGAAGAGGGGGTTTGGTAACAACCATTTGAACCCACACAAGCAAAGGACGAGACACAGACATGGTTAGGGGCAGTTTAATATCGGATAATTGAATCCCAGACCCCTTCCCCTTCTCTCATATCCCATCCCACCGCACCCCTTCCGCTGACGGCGTCTACGATAGCGAAGAGAGAGACAGGAGAGATAGAGAAGGAGAGAGGCTGGAAAGTGGACATAGTAGACTACAGCACTATCCCCTTATTGCGACTCCGTTAAATAAGAGAAATGAAGAGAGAATAGGTGAAAAGCGAAAACAGGTCGTTTCCTAATTTCTCTATAGATTTTCTACCCTTTAATAGCATTACAATTTTAAATATAATTTTCAACAAAATCTTTCTTTTTTTCTGCACCATATCGAGTAAAACATTGATAACATATTTTAAGATGATCTCTTTTTATGTGGTTTAATAAAATACCATGAAAATATACGAATGAAAGGTCTCGGTAATCGATATCACCGACACGCGATGACTAAAAAGCAATATCGAAATATCTCTCCGTTCGATCGAAAAATTATTTCTCGATATTTGCTTAAGTGTTATTAGTATTTTTCGGTGTACTTTATATTGAAACGCTATTGCGCCAAAGAGGAGTTTCATTTAATATGAGAGTTGTCAATTGTGCGAATGATAGACACATGTGATATATCGATAATTATTCAGTAATTAAATTCAATTGTTGAAAAACTTTTTCATTTTGAGAACTTAGCCTGACCCATTGTCTTTGGATGCTGAACAGAACGATTGATCGTTGCAGCCACTCGCTCGTGCAATTGCTCGTTAGGAGCGCTTAAAGCGCCGCGCGGGTTGATGATAATTAAATTGCCCCGCGGAGCACACAGTGACTAAACAGTCATTATAACGACTAGGTCATAATTGCGAGAACTGGTAACGAACACGCCGTCGGATAATCGGGTAGATACACTTCGACAATCTACCTTCCTTCGTACATAGAGTCCACCGCGGTAAATTCGAATTGAGAACCAAAGAAATGTCTGTGCAGTCATATTTGCCTCAGGGTTCACTGCGCCAGGTAATCTCTACTTCTTGTATAAAGAAATCTAATTATCGTTCCTCACTTAAACAAAGCGAATAAGTCGTTCTGTTAATTGAGCTGAGATTTTAGAAGTGTGTCTTTTTCAATTTGAATTATTGTCAGTGGCTTTAATGTCAGATCTCTGGGTAGAGTTTTGTAGATATTGTTTCCTGTTTCCTTTTGTTTCTTTTTTACTATTCCTGATTAGAAACTTTATTACCTTTCTTATAGATGGTAACCATTATTACAGACAGTATTTTTCACATTCTCATCAGAGAAGGTGTTAGATTTGTGTAAAACTTGACCTCCCCCCTCCTCCCGTTTTCAACTAATGTCCACGTTTTGAGACCCCCTGAACCCAAAAAACAGGTTTTCGCGAAAGTGCCTGCCTGTCTGTGTGTGTGTCTGTTTGTCTGTAGATTTTTAGTCTTTTAGCACGATAATTTTCGAAAGAATTGACATATTGGATTGGAGAGATTAGAGAATGTTTTCGTTTAAACCGAAGGAGCTTTAACAAAAGAGAATTCACAATCACTAAATGACAGTTCTCGATGCTTTGCCCTTTAATTTTAAAAGGTTTGCGTGCATAAATGTGGGAAAAATACAAAGACCGAGCGCGTAGCACGAGGTAAATACATTATCGAGCGCGAAGCGCAAGATAAATATATCATCGAGCACAAAGCGCGAGAACCAACAGTCGCGCGCCCGAGGCGCGCTCAAACTTGGGTTGTTATTCGTTGTACGTATACCGATTGTCACAACCTTTCTCAGGACTAATTATTCCATATAAGAAGATGAACATGTACCTGTTCAATATTCCCAACCGAACCGAAAAGATTCCGAAACTTTGAATTCACTTTATCGGCCTAAATGCGAGTATCCTAGTTGACTTTCACTAAAGGAGACGCTAAAAGGTTCAGAGGTGTATCGTCGAGATTTTGCTTTTAGCACATTCACGATAAAACGCGTCTTGGGCTGTCACCACCACCACCACTACTGCCATCCTTACCCTCCCTGATTCCCCTTTCCTGAGCTGTAACACCTTCTCTTTGTCGACTTCGGGATGACGTTAATGCCGATAAATGTCGTTTCATATAACAAATGCGGTATGTTACACGTTTACCATTTCTTTACCAAACAATCCTACTTTACTTTACACTTTCCTCTCACTAATTACATTTAACCATTCAACATCAACTTCACCAGAATAATAATTATTAATTAATTCTGTAAGAGGCAATTTCCAACTTCAATATTAGATTCTCCCACAAAGGAATTTCATCTAACCTTGTAAAATAGTTATAGCTTCTTTAATCTAGCATCGCAATATCAGCCCTTGTTCTTACTTGCTTAGGTAGTATCTGGTAAAAAGTGTTCAACATTAAGATACCTCATATCAGACACAGCAACCGTAAAACGTGTCTGCGTCGCGAGGGTGTCAAAGACAGGGTAGCCAGCGAAGGGAAGGGACTGTAAAATCCACAAATCACCGAATAAACTAGAACAATGAAGCTGGATGCCTGCGAGTGGAAAGGGGACAATTGGAGGGGGTTGTGAAGCCAACATAGGATTGTAGGTTAGGGATGGGTCAGAGGGGGTCGTTTAGAGGGTTGAGGGCTACTATACTACGCGTACCGCTGACGATAAATTTGTCCACGGAGTCAATAACAGGGACTGTTTCTGTGATTTAATGATACCTGCTCTGCGGGTTTGGGCAGTCCCTTTCTTTGACTCTTGAACCTATAAAAAAACCCTTTTTCTTCTTCAGATTCGGCTTGCCTTTGCATTAAGTTATCATTATTGGATTGAGGAATACAAAAAAGAAATACTGTAGCTAGCCTGAGCTATTTGGTTTAATCGGTATATCTCTCTAAATTCTGTGATTATATTGGCGACCAATTATCGTGGGGGAGTCGGAAAACTGGTTGTGGTCCAGTATACAACTCGATGTCCGGAAGAGGTTTCTGCATAGCCGATGTCCGTTATCAAACATTGCACGCAACTCGAACTAGACAACTGCGAGCATTGGTGCTTGAGTCTTATCTAAAAGATAAGAACCTGCCAACCCTTATGAATGCCTCTATTATACTCAACGGTATCGTCGGTCCCTTCCTCCCTAACCTTCTCTGCGATAGTCCTCGCTAACGATAGCCACGGGAAATTAATATGAAATTAACAGTAAATAAAAGAAACAAAAGAAAGCTTCTATATCTTTTGTATCAATAGCAGAATGTGCTAAAACATTACCATTTCTTTCATATATTGTTTAACTAATGTTCTTTTTTTAAATATTGGAAATAGTTAGCGGTTTTGCTTATTTCTTAAGAAATTGGTCAACGTTGTAGATATCCTTGGTTGAGGATCTTTTTCATTATATCATAAAATATTTGAGTGATATTTACAAATTCTCCTCTTTCTTGTTGAAAATCTTAATCTCTAGAGATATTTTCATATTGACCACTCTTGCAGATTCTTTTCATGTTTAGGAAATATGTTCATAGAAAGAAATGTTCTTCTTTATTATAGACTTTTTCTAATTCTTTCTTGCACAGGTGTTGTCTAATCTCTAGGAATCTATATTTAAACATCGTTCCCACTCGAAAAGCAGTAATAATTTCATGCAATTACATTTCCTCTAACTCCTAGAGCAGCACCATAGCAACATCTCCAAGCAGACTTCGAACGCTTTTACGGTTCCTTAGCCTTTCAACCTCGTCACTGCGTTCGTTAGGGGTGGATTCATCGCCAAATTGAATCAATTATCATTCTAAGGCGGGTTTTCGGAAAGCTCCGTCTCCTTGATTTTGTTTGTGCTTTGTACGAAAAGGCGGTTCCTCCTGCATTATCTAGTCGCTTAGTTGTTAACTCAACCCCTGAGATCTTACCTCAACTGATTTGAGACTAACGGGTGATTCCCAAGTAATACTTTCACCTGATCATTTCAAACTAAAGACGCTTAATGAACTCGAAAAATGTAATCAGAATATCGTCATTGTGTGCCAACAACTCGCACCTGTATATCTCTACAATTGATCTCATATCTGAGATTAAAGAAATTTTAATCTACTTAAGGAGATTCTCTCTTTTCTCTTTAGCGCTCTCATTGAGACGATTAGGATCAGCCGATCACGGTTTTGTGTGAGCTCGATCGCGCGGATGCTTGGTAGTTTGCCTTTGGAGAGTGGCGACGTGAAAGTTCATTAGAGGAGTCCTGATGGACACGTGCATTAATCAAGATTTTAATTACCACGGCGTGTAACTGCTCTCCGGCTAAAAACTAAACATACCTTCGCCCTCCTTCCTCCCACGTCTCCGCCACCATCTTCTAAGTGCTGCCACGAAGCTGCTCGCGAGCTAGAGCCAAAGCCGGCTCTAATTAGAGCTCTTCTCGGGGCTCGAAGATTAAAAGCCAGGCCTAAGTGCCGGCACAGTGCAAGCTCTCTTTCTAACCTTCTTCTCTTTCTACTCTTCGTTTAATAGCGATCGACTATTCGTGAAATGCGAGCCTCGCGTACATACTGGCTCAGGAAAGTAGCCAGAAACAACCAACAATGGAGGAAGGTACCTACACTGATCGTGCGTTATCCTCCAACTTGCGGAAATGACGAATCGATTTTTATTCGGCAGGAATAGTTTAGTCGGGATGTTTGGCTTGTTGAAGTTGCATGTGTAACAAGGAAACGCATTTCTAGTTATAAAAAACCTCTGTAAAAAAATATCTGCAGATGTGAAAAATTTATTAAGGGATAGACAGGTTTACAATGATTATTATTTTCTGGAACAACCAATGTAATCTGTGGTGGGAATGGAAAACATAAGGAGAAAAAAAATCTGTGGAATGAAGAGTAG
This sequence comes from Andricus coriarius, assembly GCA_932066315.1. Taxonomy (NCBI): domain Eukaryota; kingdom Metazoa; phylum Arthropoda; class Insecta; order Hymenoptera; family Cynipidae; genus Andricus; species Andricus coriarius. Next base: position 18,867 of record CAKNWT010321216.1, read on the forward strand.
TCATTAATAGTACCAATAACAAGGAAAAACATGTTAACATTTGAAGAGCATCCATAAATTTTGAGATCATCCTTGAAATTGAAAAGTATCCTTAACATTAGATATGATTGTTAATATTAAAGATCATTTTAATATTAAAGAGCATCTTTAACTGTGAAGCTTATCCTTGAAGTTCAAGACCACCCTTAAAATTAAAAACCAAACTTAACATTTAGGGTCATCCTTAAAAGTAAATACTATAGTTAACATTTAAGATCATCCCAAATTATCCAGATCATCCTTAAAATAGAAAAATAAATTCAATGTTAAAGATCAAATTTAACTTCCAATATTATCCTTAACATTGAAGAGCATCCTTAAGCTAGAAAGTTAATCTCAATATTTAAGATCATGCTTCAAATTGAAGACTATTCTTAACATTAACAACCATTTTTATCGTAAAAGATCATTATTGGCATTTCAGAGCATCCTTCACTTTCAAGATCACCAGTGAAATTGAAGGCCAAATTTAGCTTTCAAGACCATCCTTAACACTGAAGACCATACTTGACATTAATTTGAAGAACATCCTTAAGTTTGCAAATCATTCTCAAGTTTCAAGGTCATCCTTAAAACTAAAAGTTATCCTCAACATTGAAGACCATTGTTATTATCAAACATCATCCTACACATAAAAGACCATTATTAACATTAAAGATCAGTTTCAAAATTTAAAATCATGCTTAACTTTCAATAGCATCCTTAAAATTAAAGACCATCTTTAAAATTCAAGATCATCCCCAATTTTGAAGATCCTTCTTAAAACGATAGACCATTCTTGGTACTATAAACCAAATTTAACTCACAAAAACCATTCCTTAACATTGGGAACTATCCTCAATTTTTAAGTTTGTCCTTAAAATGAAAGACCATCGTCAACTTACAATACAAAGCTTAACTTCTAAGATCATCCTGAACATTAAAGACAATTCTTAACCGTGAAGACCGTGCATACCATTGAAGATCATTCTTAACGTTTAATATCATCAGTAACTTTTAATAACATCTTCGAAATTGCATACCATCCCTAATATTCAAGATCATTCTCGATTTTCAACACCGTCCTTAAGATGAAAAACAAATATTCACTGTTAAAGACAAAATTTAACTTTCCGGATTATCCCTAACATTTAAGACCATCTTTAACCTTGAAAATTATTCACAACATTCAAGATCATCCTAAAGATTAAAAATATTTTCAGTTTGAAGACAATTGTTAATATTAAAGATCATTCTTTACATTGAAGAGGATCCTTAACTTTCATGATCATCGTTAAAATTACAGAATATTATTGAAATTGAAGATCAGTTTCCAAAGTTTAGATCATACTTAACTTTCAATAGCATCGATCAAATTCAAGGCCATATTTAAAATTTAAAATTATCCCAAATGTTTAAGCTCCTCCTTAAAATAGAAAACCGTCCTTCATACTATAGACGAAATTTATATTTCAAAACCTTCCTGAACATTGAAAATCATCTTCAATTATGGTCAAGACCAACTCTTAATATCATCCTTCAAATACCACGCTATTCTTAAAATTTAAGATCATCCTTTATTTTATGACTGTTCTTAAAATGGAAGAACATACTCATGTTAACACTAGAAGTACCGGGATTTTCTGCCACCTTTGGTTACCAGGAGGGGTCAATTGACCCCTACCTGCGTTGGGTGTCAAATAATGATTTTAATCAGTTTCTACCGTCAAAAGTTAATGATAGAAGTATGCTATATTTATACTACATCGTTAATATATGTCAAGAAGAGTAGTGAGTTCTGAAAAAGTAAAACAAAGAACTAAAAATGCCTACCCCAGCGTAGTCCTACCGACTTCGCTTCTGCTGCTACTGCAACAGCAAGCTAAATCGTTTGGTGCCGCTGTACTCCCCGATCCGATTATACGCCGTACATTTCAACTTACTGCAAATCGACTGTCCCGAAAAATAAGTCACTAAAAAATTTTTTCGTATACGGAGTGTATCAACTATATTTTACTTCGCTAGAGTCTCATATCTCTATGTATTTTTAAATGGAGATACGACACGCTAGCGAAGCATAATACAGTTGATTCGATCTCTTTTCGGAAAAATTGGTTAGTGACTTATTCTTCGGGACAGTCGAAATGTGGTTATTCCTAGCGCTTTACTATACACGTAGAACGTGATACACCGGTAGTAGAACTGATGGTCCGAAAATGTTTTGAAGCAGAGTAGAAGAAGAACCGACCATAAATGCAAACTCCAGCAGGCAATATATCATCTATTTCCTGTTAAATAGAACAGCAGTAATATTTTTGAGGATTAGAAATATCACACGCACGTTATAGAAGCGATATAAATCAGACATGCTGCGCAGAAGTGGAAAACAGTAATCAAATACCAGCCAAAACGCTATAGGGGTCAATTGACCCCTGCCGGTAACCGACTATAAAAAGTCAATTTTTTTTTAAAGTGCGTATCCAATATTTCCGAAAAAATCGTCAAATACTCCTATTTATAAATAATTCAAAGTCACAAAACGCCATCTAGCTGCAAGCAACCGCTGCGGAGATTTACCACTTCAAAAATCGAAAGGGGTCAATTGACCCCGTCCGGTACTTCTCGTGTCAAAGGACAAAATTAACATTTAAGATCATCCTCAACATTAAAGACCAACCTTAACCTTGAAAATCATGTCCTAAAGTTCAAGATCATCCTTGTAATTGTTGACCGCACTTAACATATAAGATCAGTCTCAACTTGGAGAACCATCCTAAACTTTCAAGGTCACCCTTAAAATTGATTATCATCCTTTACACTGAAGAACATCCTCAACTTGAATCATTATCTTTAAAATTAAAGAAAATCCTTGACATAGATGACCATCTCTAACACTAAGGAACGTCCTTAACACTGAAGACCATGCTCAATATTACAGATCATCCTAAGCATTGAGGAAGATCCTTAACAATGGTTATATATGGCAGTGAAACCTCACAGTTGAATTTTGTTGACGTTCATCCCCCCTCCTTTACACATGGATGAAAATAGCTAAAAGGCTCTCTTTCACAGGGAAGCTTTAGTGCTCCCTAAATCGTAATTTGTACTCTAGGGGTTCGGTTCTTTAACGACTGATGCATTAGCGCACGTTCACCTTTTTGCGGTCGACCATGGTGCACCAGAAGGAATTCAGTCTATGCAAAGTGGCTTTGGACAGGTCGCGGGCATCGTGTCGCGTCGCGCCTGAAAGGTATAATGGTGCTACTTAGCGCTGTTATGCGGCTTTGTCGTTACGATCGAGATCGGTCTTCCTCGGCCCATTATACGCACCTACGTATGGTGCGTACGAGCATAACACCGCTGTATCTGCTACGTGTCGTACGATACGAATCGACCCCTCGCTAGCTGACGTTTTATCGCGAAAGGCCGACTGTGAAGTATAATTGGTCCATTGTTGCATCTGCAGGTGTAGGCCCATTACGTCTCTCCTTTCAAAACTTGAGGCAACCGCAACCTCAACGATATTTTAAAAGGGAGTGAGCACAACATTCAAAAATCATCTCTCAAGTTTCGAATTTTTAGAAATGTAGGACAATAGTTGATGTATGCTGATGATCATTCCTAAAAATGTGTTCTTGTTTCTTAGAGATATTTGTTATTGTCATTGTTGCTTTGGATGGTCTTTATTGCTACAGATGTTCTTACAGGTAAGTTTTCTTCAGGTTTAGATAATTGTTACGGAAATATCTGTGAAAAGTTGAATCACATTTCCAAAAATGACCTATTCACTACCGGAAGGTATCATCGCTGATTCCGATGCTGCTTTTGAAATAGCCATTCATGACATTGCCAGGGCACCTCTGTGTATTTCCGAATCGGCATATTGAATTCACGCCATTTCTGTTTTGACGTATCGCATCAATGCGATACGATCCATCGAGCCTCAACGCGTTTATGTCGATGAAGAGGAAGCGATTTTTTACCCTAACAAATAGCCTTCTGCGGTTTATCGGATTTTCGAGATAAACATCACCCAATTTCAAACGCGTGCCTTCAAAACTTTCCCTTCCCGAGGAAAAATCACAAGAATGAGTTTAAACAAATATTTCCGGAAGAAGGAAGAAAAGCAATACAAAGTTGATTGGATTTCATATTATCGATGAAATTTGATTAGACCAAAAGGCGAATTATGACTAGTATCAACAATACGGATGAGCGTGAGAGCTCTCGCTCAGAGCCAATTTTCGTTGCGATTTCCGTCGCGCCGCACCGAACACTTCCGGTGTGTAACACCCGTTTCGTGGAATATACCTATTGGGGAAATTGCAGGGGAAATTTGAAAGTTCGCACGATATCCATGAACTCGAATCGCTTGACCCCGCCTGCTTTTCCACTCTCGATGATGCGAGTCAAAGATTTTTGGAGAGGAATGTATTCATTTTTGTGATAAAGGAATTCCTTTAGAAATTTAAAAACTGGTCAATTTTAATATAAAATTTTAAATAGTGATGATTTTTTTTGGATCGAGTATTATAAATAATGGGTTATAAAAGAGGATTTACTGATCTACTCTGGTGGAGAAAATCTCAATCTGGAAGACTAAGCCAGTAAATGATCGATCATCATCCGGTCGAGCTCTCAATCAGAAATCTCACCCGGCCGTTTTTTACTCGGATGTGACATGGCAACTGTCTGACAGGTTCAAAAGTCATGAGATTAATCGCCGTTCAGAAGAATGTGAACAGATAATTTATGAAAATAATCTTGTGCAACTGCAATGTCTATGTGAATGCACTCTAGATTATCTCATTATAATTGATTATCAATATTTATAAATCAGTTTTTTCTTACTTTCTTCCATGATTCTTTTTACCCGCAGCCCATCTTCTCCTCAATAAAAATATACCGTTCCTCATCTTCGATTACCCCTCCCCACGACCCAAAAATATTCTCTTCCCCTATAAGAGCAGTGAACCCCTCTCTCCCTCACGGCCCCCCAACAACAACCCACTTATCTTTACTCCTATATACTCACATGACCCCTCCGCTATTCAATCCTCTGTCCTCGCACCTCTTCTCTCACCACCTCATCTTCTCATAACCACTGTACCCCTCCTCATAGTTCCCTCAACTTGCCTATCCGCCCCTTATACCATTTCATCCCTCTTATCATCTTACTTCTCTCGACCCCTTCATTTTTTCGTCACCCCCTCCTTTTCTCCTCTCTCTATACCAACTATCCTACACCCCTTAACTCTTCAACCTCTCTCTGATATACAAGCATACTTATCTCACCCCTCACCGATCGATCCCCAAATCCATCATCCTGTCGCCAGCTTCTGTCAATCTCTCCTTTATACCCCATTCTCTATGTATTTCCCCTTACGCCCTCTAATCAATACACACGTGACACTCTTCTCCTTCATTTCTGTCACTCTTTATATCCTCTCACATTTTTCCCTCACCCTTACAATCTTCTCCTCCCACTTAATTTTACCCATCAGCACGCCCGAGCCCCTTCATTATTCCTATTCACCCAATCTTTTCTAATTGCTCCATCTTCTTGTTACACCCTCCTCCTTAACATTACCCCTATATTTTGTATTACCTCATCCTTTATATTTCCCCTTCTCCTGTAGGTCCCCACTCCCTTTCTAGGAGCGTTGTTGCCAGATGTTGCTATGGAAATTTTCTTTCGCAGCATTTAAAAAACATATTAAATACATGTTAATTATTCAAGTGTTTAGTAGAAAAAGTTTTAATTGGCTAGTAAGAATGTTCAAATTTGATTTCGTGTCTTAAATCTGGTCGTAAAAAGAGATCATGAATCGATCGAAAGCAAAGGGAGTGGGCGTCGATACACGATTGCTTTCGATTGTAAATTGTGTATGAATGCACTTTCGTGTGTGTAATAGTATTGGTAAAAGAGGCATCTTCCCTTCGCACACCCACGTGCTTCGGAGTCGATCGAGCTGTGTCTCGTTGTAGAACATCGTCCGCTGATAGGGGATACGTGTTACGTGCTCACAAACATTCTTCCACGAACAGAGATTGTTATATATTTCTATGAGTGAGAGCAAAATAATGTCTACTATAAATCTACCCAAATCAAATCATTGAATCGAATACGAGAATAGGATATTTTTCATTATCATCATTTATGATTGAGAGAGTATTAGAATCGTCCGAAATTTTACATCTTAATTTTTCAACGGATTAGCATGTTTTAAAACCCACTCAAGCCAAAAAACAAATTTTAGCTATGTGGTCTATCTGTAGGTCTGTCTGTATGTCCGCTCGTCCGGATTTTTTCGTTTATTTAATTTTTCTGTTGATGCAAATAACGAAAATTTTTAGATATTTTAATTTAATTTTTTATCTTCTAAAATGTTTTTTTATTAGTCTTGCCGTCACTTGGATTCAATACACAGAGGTATCAAAAAGGAAAAAAATTGTTACCTGGTAAAGTCAATTGTTATAAACAAAATGTATTAACAGATAATCGACATTAGGGATTATTCGTTTTCAAAGTATATTTCTGCTCTAAAATTTCTTACTTTTATCGCTAAGGTGATACGTAGCAGACATTTATAGCCAGAAAGGAATAGTTTTTTATTTTATTATTTTTTCAATTATATTTTCAATTATCCTTACTTCTATATTAAATATAGGGCAATGACGAATAAGTGACGAGCGAGTAAGGCGATTCCGCATCTTAATCATAATCATAATCATAATCATTACCAGTATTTACATATATTTACGCTTCTAATCTAAGCGACTTCCGTTTCCTTTTTCTTTCACTTCTCTTCTACTTCAATTTTGCCATTTTTCCACGTCCATTCTTTCATTCCCTCTCATTCGCCCCTCTAGCCCCCTCCAACTTTTTCATCCACACCTCAACCATTCCATCCTCGCCTAGAATCTTTACCACATTCTCTTGTCAGCTTTTTTGTCTCCGATTCCTTTCCTACATCCTTCCCATACATGCTCCCATGTTTCCTCCTCCCATTCACATATTCTGCACTTTTTGTTCTCGTCCTTTTCCTAGTACATCCCTTCCCTTACCTCATTTCCCTATATAAATCTTGCTGTTTCGATCCATTCTCTCTCTCCCCATCCCTTTCCTAAATACTTTAGTACTCCTTCCCTTTTATCATCTTATACCATTTATTATATTTTGATTCCTCAATCAACGACCATCTTTCCATTAATTGTCTTTCCCACCCTTCTCTTCTATTCTTTATAACTTACTCCACCCCTCTCTCCTATATCTCTAGCACTAAAGAACTCCTTTCTTCTTCCTATCTTGTAAGTTCTATCGCACTCTCTCTACTTTCTCCCACCTGTTTCACACACTTTTTCGCTAACTCCCCTCCATTTCGCTTCCTTAGCTTCGTCTCAAAGTGCCAAGCCCTCTTTTCTGCTCTAGTACTTAATTTATCCATTTGCGCTTCTTCTCTCACGATATATCCAGGCATCTTCCAGTTCACACCTAGCGTCCACCTTATTTATATCTTTCTTATAAACTCTCAATCTCTTTCCTTTCCTTCCATCCCCATATCTCCGCTCCATAACCTAACATCGGCCATACCAGCTTATTAAATAACCATATTCTCCTTCTCCAATTTTTTTAAACCTTCTTTTTCCTATTCCCTATATCTGTTTCATTACCCCGGACGCTTTTTTATCCTTTCTCTCATATGAGCTCAATGCTCTCCACTTGTTTGCAAAGTATATACGAAATATTAAAACTCCATCACTTCTTTTAACTTTACACCCTTCCATCTCCATTCTTTCTTTCTTCCCCCTCCTTTTACAAACCTTATTATCTTTGTCTTTTCTACATTTAAATTAAACTTTTTTCTATGTAGGTATTTCTCCAATCCTGTAATTAAACCCGCCATCCCTTCTTCATCTTTTGCCATCAACACTTCATTGTCCACGTATGCCAGTGTATATAATCTTCTCCTCCAATCCTAACTCTTCCCTTTCGTATCTCCTTTTTGAACATAACTTTTTCTATTTCGACTCGGTCCAAGGAGTCAAACGCCTCTTTTAGGTCCACGGACATTGCCATCATTCCCCCTTTCTCCCTTGTAATCCTCTTTTTATCAGATAATTCAGAACATATATGCTTTCCATCACTCCCATTCCTTTTCTAAATCCTGTCTGATTCGGTTACTTTTTTTTTTTTGCTTAATTTCTTCTTCAATCTCTCTGACAAAACAGTTACATATACTTTATACAATGTTGGCATCAGCATCACTCCCCTATAATCTTTAACCTCCTCCTCTTTGCCTTTTTTCACTATGGGTACCACTACTCCTTCTTTCCATGCTATGCCTCATCTTTTTTCCTACCACATTTTCTTCCTTTTCTAACTTTCCTCTCTACCCCTCCTAGCAAATCCATAACATATTTTTTTCCATTCTACAATCTCAATATCCTGATTTACTCTTTGCCTTCCTTTTCTCTCTCATCCGCTCTCAACCGCTTCTTCCGTCCTAGCCTTCTCGGTATACTTCTTCTTTCTCCTATATTCTTTTTTATTACTTTTCCCTTTTATCCAATTTCTAAATTCCTTTCCGACCTCTTTCTTATTTTCTTTACATTCCTCATCCTATCCACTTCTATTCCCTCATTCACTAACTTCTTTTTTGCTTGTGCACTCTTATCCTCTTTTTATTTCTCCTATAATTATTTCCATCTCCTCGTTTACATTTTCCTCTCCCATTATCATAAACGGAAATATAGAGGAGGCTGAGGAAGGGGAACATACGAGCTCAGGAGGAGAAAAGGGAACGGTAATTGATTATGAGATAGTGCACGATGAGGTAAGAGAGAAGGTCAAGAAACTAAAGGCAGGGGATTATATAGATTCGGACCACTTTCCCTTAATAGTGATATTAGAAGGAGAAAAAAGTAATAACAATATGGATAAAAAGGAAGTAAATGTGAAAAGAGCTGGAATTATGAGTTTTTGACTGTAATAGTTGACGTTTTGTCAAAAAAGAAATATTTTCAACTTAGAAGATTAATTTTCTACCAGAAAAGACGAATTCACAACAAAAACATGAACTTGCAACTAAAAAAGATCAATTTTGAACCAAAAATTAAATAGATAAATTTTCAGTTAAAAAAATTGTTTTTTAACCAAACAGATGAACTTCCAATTAAAATGATGGAATATTCAACTATATTAGTTAAATTTTGATTTTAAAAATTAATTTTAAACCAAAGAAAACGACCTTTCAACAACATAGTTACATTTTCAACCAAAGAGATGAATTTTAAATTTAAATAAT